>CBMN011744280.1:0-15006 GCA_000582825.1 Hordeum pubiflorum | reverse complement strand
CAATAAATATCAATATAAAAGCATGATGCAAAATGGATGTATCAACGGGTGCCATCGCCAACGATAATAGGAGGATGCTACTTTGAAACAGGATGGGAACTGGTGAGGATACCTGCATTACCAGTGACGTGTGCAGAGGCCCCGGAGTCGAAGATCCTATCGCCGGCGCCGGGCTGCTGGGCGGACAACTGATTCATGGCGAAGTAGAGAGCCGTCGGATCCCAGGAGGGTTGTGGAGGAGCGCCGGTTCCAGCGGATATCAGAGCGTACGCATGCTGCGGAGCGCCGGGGCGAGGGTCGAGGACGCCGGCCGCATTGGGAGGAACCCATGGCGCGCGTTGCGGCGGTGGGAACGGAGTCCCCCATGGCGCGAAGTAGCCCATCCTCGGAGTGGGGCCGTCGGGGGAGGGAGCGGGGTGACTACGCCCGCCATTGTGGCCGCGGCCGCGTCCACGCGCGCCGGAGCCTCCTCGGCCACCGCGGTCATGGGAGCCACCGCCGCCGCCAGTGCTACTGCCACCGCGCTCCATCGGAGCCTTGCCGCGGTCGGTGTAGCGGTCTCTGGAGGAGTGGGAGTGGGAGCCGCCACCAGGGGCGTCCCTGTCGCCGATGGCGAGGGCGGTGGAGCCGTCAGTGCGATCGCGAGTGTCCTGGGTTATTTTCTCGAGAAGTGGTTGGGAGCGGGCCTGGTTGAAGGTGGGGAAGGTAGTCTGCATCGGTATAACATTAGCAATCACCTGGTATCGACGGGATAAGCCACGGAGGAGCTGCAGCGTCAAGGTGCGTTCCGTGACCGACTCGTCGATGTCCGCCAGGGCCTTGAGCTTGCCGCAGTACTCAGCGACGCGAAGATCGCCCTGGGTGAGGGCACGGAACTCCGCACTCAGGTGGACGGCCTAGGCGGGTTGATTGCGAGGAAGAACTCGTGGAGTTGGCTCCAAACGCGGTGCGCGGTGTTCCCGGCGCCGCGAACGACCTCGTACAGGCCGTCGGCGATGGTGGCGTAGAGCAGCAGGAGCAACGTTAGGTCGGTGTGGCGCCACACCGGTGTCTGTTGGAGCGGGTCGGAGTAGTGGTCGACGTGGTCCTCGAGAGAGTACATGGTGAGGACGCAGCGCCAGAGTTCACGCCACTTGGAGTAGCTGCCGGTCTGGACATCCAGCTTGAACGGGATCAGATTGCCAATGTTGTTTCAGTTGTGGATGGATGGGGTGGAGGAGGTGGAAGAAGATGGGACATCGGAGAGATGGTCGGGCGACGCGAGAGGCAGCAGGGTCATGGCGCTGGAAGCGGTCGCCGGTGGAGCAATGGTGACGGGGATGGGGAGGCCGGAGGAGGGAAGCACCGGTGGTGGTGGGGCGGGAGCAGTGGTGCCCGTCAGGTCGCCGCTCGAGAGGCCGCCAGAGTCACTGTTGTCCATGAGGGAACAGGGGTAGGAAAGTCGCTCTGATTACCAAGTTGAAAAATGGAATACTTGATGATCTCATTATGCCCACGAAGGGGTGATATATATGTACAGGGAGAGTAGCGACCAAGCTATACATGAGGGCATGCAAAACGTGCTGCCGGATAAGAGGAACATCCAGTGCGTGGCCTACGTGGGACTCGGTCCTGCAGTTGAGCCTCCAACGGTAGTCTTCCAACAATGGGCCGTGTGACTATTCCTACTTCGTGGAATACGGTCACTGAGTCGATACAGCTTTCTCTCTCTCTCTTTCTCTCTCTTGCCTGGCCTGAGAGAACTAGAATACATAATGTGACTGACAGAAATCAAGAAATCTTCGTGGAACACACATAATAAACTGATTGAAATCAAGAAGTTGATGTGTTGTCCCTCTCGCCTAGTCCTGGCCATGGGAAACCTGGCCCGGTCGGCCCAGCCCGACCCGACCTTGCCCACGGGCCGGGCTCGGGCGTAGATTTTGAGCCCGTTGGCCGGACCGGGCCGGGCTTGGACCCGTCATATTTGTGTTTTCGAAGAGGACCGACCCGAGGCCTGACGGGCTTTTATGTTTTCAGACCGGGCTTGGGCCTGTTTTTAAGCCCGAGGCCCAGGCCGGGATATGCCCGGGCCTGAGTTTTCGACTCCGGGCTTGGTTCGGCCCAGCCCGGCCCGAGGAATGGCCAGGTATACTCTCGCCTCTCTCTCTCTCTCTCTCTGCCATGAAGTGTTTTGTTAAAACTGTCACGATTGTCTAGAATCCGCAGGCGACAAATAGACAAGGCTACGCTCGGGAGGGGTGAGTTGGCTGGCCCAGTTCCACGTTTTGTCTGCAGATCACTGTTGTTTTCTGATTCTGGTTTTGTTTGTCTTCTCTTCTATGATATTCTGTTTCGGTTTTCTGTTTGGTTTGTTTCTTTCCTTATTTTTCTGCCTTTTCTCTTTCGGTTTGTTTTTTCTCATGGTTTTCTACTATTATTTTTGCATTTTTTTCCTTTTACGTAGTTTTTTGTTCTAAAAGTGTTTTTGTAATATATGGAGAACATTTGCTAATACGAAGTAATATTTTCTTGACATACATTGAGATTTTTTGAATCATACAATGATTTTATTTAATATATGGTGAATTGTTTTGTATTATATGCGGAACATTTTTTTAATACAAGTTTAAGATTTTTTTTGTAAAGGTTGTTCTACATTTTCTTAATATAGAATGGACATTTTTGTAAATCACGGGTAACATTTTTTTATTCTACGATAAGCTTTTAAAACAAGTATTGAACATTTTTTAAAATGATGGAAAATTAAAATAATTATATCTTAAATAGGTTCTTATATATTAAGACTCCTAAAAAAGTTCAAACAACCCATCTTACAGAAGAAAACCGGCTGCAAAACGAAACATATGTAAAAGAAAACAAAAAAAAACTACTAAATAGAGTCTGACACGTATCGGCGTGCTTGCCCTACCGGCGTGATCGTGAGAGCTCCCCATGCTACCTAGTTTTAGAGCAGAGGTTTGCACGGCGACTATATCAAAACTACTGAATAAGATGTTGTATTAATTTATATATCTGATGCATGTTAGAATCTTTAACTGATTGTCTAGGTGATGTTCAAAACAAGGCTTTATGTAAGGTTAACTTGTCGCGGAAATTTACAAGAAACACCAATTATTTTAGTTGTTATTGTGCGTGTGAAGCATTAATAAGTTACACAGTTACTTGATAAAGGTTGGTTTGTCTCCACTTCAATGGCCTTTTTGTATATATGGTGACCGAGTAATTGCCATCTGCCATACATATTGCTTCATGGTTGCTCAAGATTGGGATCCTTTCCCCATATATTAACCAAGCTCCTTCTCCCAAGCCACATGTCTATCTTTTCATTGTGAAGTTTTTTCGTATACCACATTCGCGTCCTAGCTATTTGATTACTAGTAGGCATGGAAGACACTGGGAAATTTCTAGTGACATGATGTAGAAGTCAAACCTTACGTTTCTCACAAGTTCTTGGAATGAGACCAACACTCGCGAGAAAGAATTCAGAGGCATGCCATCCTACAAGTATCCCGAGCATCAGGTTACTTCAAGAAATATTGTGTGAAGTGTCATAAACGCTAGATCAGATCAAAGCTTCGGTTGGCAATCTATGGATTAGTTGAAAAGGTCATGGTCAATCCACAACACCAAAACATCATAGATTCCCGAGTGGTAGCCATGACAACCAAATCAAGATGGGATGAAGCATAGGACTACTACATCTTCGTGCAATGAAATCTCAACGTTTCGACGTTGATCCCAAGAGCACACAAAACACAATGTACCATAAACTGAATTTGAGGAGAAATAAGTTGACCGATGGTTCATCTCACTTCTCGGTCCAGTTATACTACGTAGTCACAAGAGACAAGGGGATCTAGCGGAACAACGATAAAAATAACACTCCTTACAGATATGGCGCTCTCGCACCCTCTCTGTAATTGTCATGAACTAGTTTTCCTTAGATTTTCCATGACGTGATATTTGTAACCCGTCACGAAGTGACTAATCACGCAAAAAATGTAGGAGTGATAGTTTTCTCGTGCATGTAGACACGGCCCATTAAACAAAGAAAAGAGTTGAAATGGTCCATCGGTACAACTGCCCTCTAATTGTTTTTATTGAGAAAACAAGTGATCTCTTCCTTTTTTTAGGTGAACTAGGGAATTTATGCATAGTTCAAAGCCGAATCAATACAAGCAATGTCTGGCAAATCCCTAGCCACAAGCGGCGTCCAGAGGGAAACGGTGAAGCTGACTTTGCAATGGCATGAGCTTCCAAATTTGCTTCCCTACACTCATAACGAAACTAATTTTTACAAAATCATTTCATGGACTCCCTTATCTCATATATAACCAAAGCGTATGAAGATAGCGTACTTCCATTGATGTCCGACACAACATGCATGCAGTCCGAGGCTATGATCGCATGTGCGACATTGATATCCCTCGCCAAAGCTAGAGCCTCATTGCATGCATGTGCTTCGAGGCTTGCAGCATCCACCAGGCCCTCAAAGGTTACTGCTGAAGATCCCAAGTAGTTGCCATCTTTGTCCCTGCAAATCGCTGCGGCCACCCCGGGCCTTACCATTGCGAGAGATAGCCCCATCAACGTTTATCTTCACTTCATCTTGGTCGGGCGCAATCCATCTATGAACTCACTGCTGGGGTGATGTTGCATTCATTGCTGGCTTATGAGGAGTAGATATGTCCAGGTCCTCCAAGTAACGATTTATGAAACACATGGTAGACAGGGGACTTTGGAATTCATCATCATGTATGGCCTTCCCCCTTGCCCACCAAATTGCCAACATTGAGATGAGCACCCTCGCTAGATCTTGCTGGTTCATCGTTTCAAATAGCCAGAACAACCACAACCTTGCATCTTATGTTCTATTGGAGAGTAAAACCTCGACCATCTCCTCATCACCCAAGGGCCAAACACATCGCATCATCCTACACTCGAAGAGTGAGTGCTGCCAAGAGTCATTCTCCGCATTACAAAGGGAGCATGCCGAACTAGTTGCCATCTTCCATTCATGCCGCGTCGTGCCTATTGGTAGAGACATATGGGACAATCTCCATTCGAAGACTCGTACCTTTGAGGGAACTTTAATCTTCCACAATAGCGACCATGATTTCTTCTCCTGTGCTAAATTCGAGTGCCCCCCCCTGTGCTCCAGCCAGTCTCCCCTCTGATGCTTGATAACACTTATCATCCTATAGGCCGATCGAACAGAGAAGGTACCCCAACTCTCGTAATGCCATGCCCAGAAATCCGGTTGCACTCTTGTGCTTAGAGGTATGTTTAGTATTACATCCACATCCGATGCAATAAAATGTTCATCAATCACCTGCCGGTTCCACGTGGGAGTTACAGGATCAATCAGTCCCAAGACGAGTTGAGGTGGGCATGCTGTGATAGGGCAAATCGGCCTCAGTTTGTAATCCCGTGGTTTCCAGTTATCATGCCAGATATGAGTCTCTCCTCCTGTCCTGATCCTTCTAATGATTCCCAGCTCCAGGATATCTCTTCCCTCCATCAGAGACCGCCAAACTTGGGACGAGTGAGCCCCCAAAGTTGCTTGCAAGATATCCATTTGGGGATAGCTTTTAAAACTCTAGCACTGAGAGTATCCGGGTCCTGAAGTAAGCGCCACACTTGCCTTGCTAGTAAAGCAAGATTGAAGAGCTCAATATCCCGAAACCCCATGCCTCCCATATTCTTAGGCTTGCACATAGTTCTCCAAGACACCCAAGCCGGCTTCCTCTGGCCCTGCTTGCTTCCCCACCAGATTTTCCGGAGTAGACCATTGATGTGTTCGCACAAGCCACGAGGTAACTTGAAACACGCCATGGAATAGGTTGGGATAGACTGCGCAACAATCTTGATTAAGACCTCTTTCCCTCCGGCCGACAAACATTTTTCCATCCAACCCTGGATATGCTTCTAGATCCTGTCCTTCAAATAACGGAAGCATCCTTCCTTCGCTTTCCCCACATCGGTGGGTAGACCCAAATACTTTTCCGACAAGGCCTCCTTCTGAACATCAAGGGTATTCTTAAGTTCAACTCTTTGTTGCTCCGGGACCCCTTTGCTGAAATAAATGGACGACTTGTCGTTGTTTATGCGCTGTCCAGAGGCAACACAATACATATCTAGGATGTCCCTCACCCTTCCTGCAGTATCACTTGTGGCTTCAAATAGCAAAAGATTGTTGTCAGCAAACAGTAAGTGATTGACAGATGGCGCCATGGGAGCAACAGATAGCCCCCCTACCCCACTGTCATACACTTTGAGCAAACAAGATAGTCCTTCTGCCGCCAACAGGAACAAGTAAGGAGAGATCGGATCTCCCTGTCGTAGTCCTCTCGATGGCCTGAAATCATCCATGCTACCACCATTAAAGAGAACTGAGAAAGAAACAGACAAGACGCACCTCATAACAGTATCCGTAAACCAAGGACTGATTCCCAGTTTGAGCATCACTTCCTTCAAATAAGGCCACTCTAGCTTGTCATACGCCTTCATCATGTCCAGTTTAAGCGCACAAAACCTGTTGCTCTTAACTCTCCGTGTTTTCATGTAGTGCAAACATTCATACGCAGTGATATAATTATCCGTGATTAGACGTCCAGGGACAAACGCCGACTACTCCTCAGAAATTACCTCGGGGAGAATACCTTTCAACCTATTTGCTAAGACCTTTGATGCAATTTTATAAACCACATTACAAAGACTTATAGGTGGAAACTGTCCTAAATTTTTTGGACTTGCTATCTTGGGTATAAGAACGATGAACGTGTGATTGATATCCTCCGATGAGTCCTCTCCATTGAGCACCATGATCATACCTGTGACTTCCTCTCCACAAAGCTCCCAATGCCTCTGAAAAAAGTGTGTTGGAAATCCGTCCGGCCACGGGGCTTTGGTCAGGAACATTTGAAATAGAGCGTCTCTGACTTCCTCATTGGTGTAAGGAGCATTAAGCCGGGCATTCATATTTGCATCAACTCTAGAAGATATATGAGAGAGGACCTCTTCCATCCCAGTAGTACCTTCTGATGTGTAGAGGTTCTCATAAAAATTACTCGCCATGCTGGCCAACTCACTCTGGTCGTTACACCTCGATCCATCTAGGCGTTGCAGTTGAGTGATTGAGTTCTTCGCCCTTCTCGCACTTGCTTTTTTCTGGAAATACTGGGTATTGCTATCTCCCTCTGAGAGCCATCGGATCCGTGATCGCTGCCTCATCATTATCTCCTCTATGTAGGATAACTCCACTATCCGATCCTGCACTTTTCCTCTGCTGCAATCGGTCCTACCCGCAGAAGGTCCGCTTTGAAACCAGCTAACTGCTGACGCATCTCTCTGAGCTCTTGGCGGATCGAACCAAAGGTTGTGTACCCCCTGTGTTTCAGTGCCAGATCTACATTAGTCAACTTTGCTGCCAAACCAGCCACTGTAGTCGCTGGCTGCTCCCTTTGCCATGCCTGATCAACCGTGTCTCTGAATGTTTCCTCCTGCTCCCACATGCACTCATAACGAAAGGGCTTCTTCAAAGCTAACCTCAAGTTATTTGCTTCTAATTCATTGAGCATAAGAATAGGGCTATGATCTGATTTCGCTGTAGTGAGATGTTCCAAAAACGCAAAGGGAAATATAGTTGACCAGCTTGGGGTAGCTAGGGCCCGGTCCAGCCGAACCCTGCAATAGTCCCCTCCGACTATTCTCGTCTCGAAAGTCCAGTCCAATCCCTTGTAACCGAGGTCCACCAATTCACACACATCAACTGCTTCCCTGAATCCCGCTATCTGAGCACTATCCCGCTCATTCGGACCCATTTGCTCCTCGGGTCTTAAAATCTCAATAAAATCAGCCATGCCGACCCATGGTAAGGTGTTTTCTCCCTTCAAAAACTTCATCGTATCCCAAGGTTTATACCGCAAACTCCTGTTCGCAGCACTATAGAAACATGAAAGCCTCCACGGATCCTTGCCCGGTTCCTTCACCACTGAGTCTATATGGTACGGAGAAAAAGTCTGTATTTCAAGATCAATAGTATCCTTCCAATACAAGCATAAGCCTCCGCTACGTCCACTACTAGCAACACCAAAACCACCATTAAAACCTAAGCTACCAGCCAAACCTTCCACTCGATACTTTGCAATTTGTGTCTCCATAATACAAAGCACCGTCGGCGCACATGCCTCCACGAGATCGCGGGGCTCACGGACTGTCACAGGGTCGCCAATCCCGCGACAGTTCCTACATAGCGTTCTCATTGAGCTCGGCGGTCCTCCTCGGAGGAGGCCGCCTGAATTGTAATATCCATGTCTTCCACCCCAATCTCTCCATCCTGCCTTCTCCTTTTCACCACTGGGTCTTTCTCTGGGGTAGATACTGCCCCCACCACCTGTTCTCCCAGCCCCACTCTCCAAAAGCAGGACCGTATCGACCACCTTGCCCGCCAGGTTTGGGAGATCCTGACCACGCACGTTTACAGTGCCATCCGCGGAAAACAAGCCTTTTGCGAATGGACCTGTTATTCTCCACAGGGTTCTGTTCATGATGCACTGTATCAGCTGCAAAGAAGTCATCAACATGTCCTCTACTGCCTCCAGCCCGGCCTCCTCTCCTTATCGACCTCCCCTTGCTCCTCTACCACCAGTGCTACCTCCTGAACCTCCTCCTTCCATGCTCCCTCTACCACCCGCAACAAAACTGGGCACTTCATTGCTTCACAACAACCAGTCTCCCTATTCACACGACTGTAGGGCGTGTAAGCCGTCTCCACATTCCTCCACCATGTGACCAATAGTTCCACAGAAGTAACAGAACACAGGCAACTTATCATAAAACACCGGGTACTTCCTACGTTCCTTCAGTGTGATTGGCACAAAGCGTACTAATGGCTTGTTCACATCGACGTAGACTCTGATTCTTAAAGAACTTGCCGGGTTAATTTTGTCCTCATTTACCATAACATTAAACGGTGGTTCACCCACCTTGGCCGCCACCTTCTCTGCAAGTTCTCTCCTCGCTGTTAAACCGTCTGGCAGTCCTTGCACCCTCGCCCACAGCGGGATCTTGTTCATCTTGTACTCGTTCACATCAGTAAAGCCATCATACTCTTGTATAATGACCGGCGCTGAATTGCGGAAACGCCACGAACCCCCCTCCATGATTCTCTTCTAGTCACCGAGGCGGTGGCACTGCACCAGGAATAGGTTCAGGCCTTTAACATTGAAGGTTACACCTTGTGTTGACGCCCACTCATTCCTCATCTGTCCTAGAAGCACAGCATGACTGAACGACTTCGTTGTGTGTACCCGGAAGAGCCCCAGCCAGCGGACTCCTTTAATCAGTTCTTCAACCTCTCTAGAAAAGTCAAGGTCGTCTTCTTCACCATGAAGTTGCATACCCACGAATTGGTCCTCCAGATCCGCCTCCGGGCCATAATCCTCCCCATATTCTTCGTCCCCCAGATCGCCATCTTCCTCATCCAGGCCACCAGCACCTGCACCAGCCCTTGCACCAAAATTCCTCACCTCCGCCGTGCCTCCTCCAACTGTATCTCCTCCTCCTAGTTGCGTCGAAGTGTCGACGTTTCGCCCAGGCGTGGCAAACCTTGGCCGGCCCATTTGCCATTCGCGAGATGAAAAAACATGAAAAAAGCAATACACTTGTGCTAGAATTTGAACCAGTGACCTCACAATCTTGCGTGCACTAAGCTAGCCGCTGTGGCCGACTCGCTCTTGTGCTAAATGTGCAGCGCAACAATAAAAGAAACCAAAACAACAGCGATAAAAATTAAAGTGTGCTAAAAAAATCCCAAAATTTCAAATGAGAACATTTTTCAAAATTACGGACAATTATGTAACAAACACAAATATTTTGCAAAAAAGGAACAAACATTGAAAGCAATAAACATTTCTCAAAATTGCGAACAATTATTTTTAAAATTGGTAATTTTTTTTTGAAAATGGGAATATTTTTAAATTCCCAAGAAATGTCAGAATTTGTTATCAAAAAATTATAACGTGAACATTTTTAATATTTCTGGAAATTTGTTGAAAAGAACATAAACTTGAAAAAAAAGGAAAAAAGAAAGAAAATAAAATTATTGGGATTTTGAAATTCAAATTTTTTATGAATTTGCAAACAAATTTAAAAACCTGAAAATATTTTGATTTTTTTAACAAATTTGTAACTCTAGAATATAAATTAAAGCCCCAAACATATTTTAAATTTGTGAACAAAAATAAAAATGCAAACAGTTTTTTCGATTTTCAGAACAAATTTCCAAAATATGAACACATTTCTAATTCGTGATTTTATATAAAATTTTGAACTTTTTGTAAATTGCCTGAACATTTCTGAAATATGCAAGAAAATTGTTAAAGCATGAACATTTTTAAAATTGTGAACAATTTTTTTAAAATGGTAACGTTTTCGAATTCCCAAAAATTGTATGAATTTGTGAACATAAATTTATAACGTGAGCAGTTTTAATATTTTTTATTTATTTTGAAAATAAAAAATAAACTTGAAAAGTAAAGAAAAGGAGGAACAGAAAAAATAAAAAACGAAAAACAAAAACCAAGTGAAAAACGGAAAAAATAGAAAAAGAAACACCACAGGAAAAAATTCGGCCGCAATATGGAAAGCTGGAAGTGGGCCGGCCGGTCGCGTCGCTTGCATCCTTGCGCCTGTGCGCGAATCCTCGACACATGATTTTGATGTTACAGGATTTTCTCCCTCTAATAATCCCCGACGATGTGAATCTAGATTTACTTTGGGCAGCCGAGCTTACGAGAAGATGGTCAATTGGGTTTCTCATATTACGCCTGTTTTACACAGATATAGGCAACGTCAATTGGAAATGAGTCAGGCCACTTAGCCAGCCAAGTCGGTACCTTTTTCTCTAGATTTGGAAACCTTCGAGGAGGTCTCGTTCCGGTTTCTACCAGATTTGGCAGCCGTCTAGAAGGTTCATGTCTGGCTTTTTAATATTCTTGTTCTTTTGTTTTCTTTACAATTTTCTTGGATTTCTTTTCTTTTTTATTTCCATTCCTAAAAAAATCCTTCGTATTATACAACACAAATGAAGTACTATTGCCATTTTTATTTATTATTTCCATTAAAAAAGTTATTCACATTTTAGTAAATGTTAGCATATTCTAATTATTAGAATTTTCCAAAAAATGTTCTCAATTTTGATTTTTTCCACAAATTTAATTTTTCTGAAAAAAAAGTATTATTTAAAAGTTTTAGAAATGTCGTTGCTTTCTAAAATAACATTACAAATTTCAATAATTATTATTGTTTTACTGAAAATGCAAGAAAATCGATTTTTTTCATAAAATATTGAGAAATTTCAAAGATTGTTCATCTTTAAAAAAAAGTTCAAAAGTTGAACTTTTCTTTTATTTTTTACGAATTTTTTAAGAATGTTCAAGTAATGTTCATGATTTTAAGTTAACCTCAAAATATTAAAAAAATGTTGACATTTAGAAGATATATTTTTCTATTTAAAATAAAGTTTCAAGTTTTTAAATTATTCGCTTTTTCAAACAATGTTCTTACCTTTTATTTTATTTTGGAAAACTGAATGAAAAATAACAAAAAAAAAAGGCTTGCTATAGTTGCTTAACAGTGATATGTTGGCTTGCCCCGTCGGAGTGCTTTCTATGCATTGTATAGATGGCACGAGAGCTTTATGTCACCCGTACTGATACCTATTTCCATATCGCCGCAGAACATCTTGGAAATGCGCCGTCCCAAGGATTGGTCTCTAGTTAGTGCATCGCTCGCTTTGGGACGCTACTCGCTCGGTTTCCAGTCCGGTTTTCTTTGGGTTTTTTCTGTCTTTCTTTATTTTTCATTGGGTGTTTTGGTTTTATGGTTTTCTTCGTTTCTTTCCGTTTTTTTATGATTTGTGTGTTCTTCTTCGGTTTGTCTCTTTCTTTTCCCTTTTTCCTTTTTACTTTCTATTCTGTTTTTCTCTTTCTTTCTTTCTTTCTTTCTTTGATTTCATCAATTTTATTTTTCTTATTTTCTTGTATCTTATTAAAACATGTTTACGTTTCTCATACACAATATAATATTTTCATATGCGTCAGAAACATGTCTTTATAGTCGTTTAACATTTTTCAAACACCCGATGAATATATTATCAAATATATATTTTTCTGTCTTATACACATAGTAGAAAATATACATCAGAAAAAAATATATTCTTTTTTTCTACTTTTTATCATAGACATTTTACATTTTGTATATACGTCAGGAATATTTTTTATACATATTTAATATTTTTTAAATACATGACCAAAATATATGTTTACATGTCTACATTCTCATACACATTGTGTATTTTCTTATATGGACATTTTATATACACGCTTAACATTTTGGAAATTCAAGAGTATTTTTTTGCATATATATATTTAGATGTCTACTTTTTTCTTGCAGATTGTACATTTTTTAAACGTTCTTAATTTTCTGATTAGATAATTACCATTTTTCTAATATTTTTTTTGATGTCTACTTTTTCATACACGCCATACATTTTCCCTATACCTCGTAAAAAAAATTCTATTCATGTTAAAGATTTTTTACATTCCTATACCATTTTGTAAATGTATACTGAACGCTTATAAAAATAAAACGAACTGCAAAAGAAACTTCAGGAAAAACAAGAAGGGAAAACAAGTGAAGAAACGAAAAACCCACAAGAAAAACTGATCTAAAAAGTAAGACTGTGTGTGCTCTCGTCCCGAATTGGACCAGGAGCATTAAAGAGCTATGCTGGTGCTGCCACCTGCGCGATCGCTGCAAGCGACACATAGTCGCACCTGTATAGAAGGCCCCTTCATGTTTCTTACACAAGAAGCTGATATTACAACCAACGAGAGCGAAACGCAGGGCTGCCGATGGCGATGTCCAAGTCTGCTGTGCCGTTTAGGAAAAAAAGAAGTTGAAAACACGTCGAGCCACTGATCCCCTGCTCGAATCCGCAACAGCTGTCGGTGTTCTGGCAGGCACAAGAGGAGTGGTGCTAAAACCTTGAGGTCCTCGAGCATCACCGGTTGTTGGAGGCCAGATCTACAGCGAGTTCGCCAGCACGGAAGCCATGTCCGCCATAGCCGTAAAGAACCCGAACTTTGTCAAGGAGCACGTGGTGCTCTTATCTTGGTATATCCTGCCTTTTTTTCATATCAAAATGCTAACCTTTACACATAAAACCACCAAACAAGAAGTAAACATACCAACAAGACCGAAGAATCCTTTGAGCTTCACACCAACGCCCATCCTCGCCTCTGGCATGATCACATCAGCCACCAAAGAACAAAATTAACGGATCACCTCCACACTCAAGCTCGACGCGGCTCCATTGCTGATATGCAGCTTTGCGGACCTTCAAGTTGGCTTGTCAATAGAGACGAAATAATTGTCGTTGAACGAATCAGACCGGGGCAACACCCCGTACACGGCATCGAACTCTAGATCTGGCACCCCGCACAACTAAGACGTGGGAAAAGGAAACCATACCCGCCTACCATGAACCCGACACACAATCCACCATCTTTTAGATGCCGCCGATGCGAACCACAATCGGCATCCGCTTCTGGACTACCTCCGAAGCTCCGCACGGATGCTGGAGCCAACGTTGTCGCAACAGCGGAGCGCGAGGACATAGGTCCACTACGAGGATGCCTCTGCCGCCGTACCATCCTGGTCTGAACATATTGGTTTTCAAATCAAGCCAAACGCGAATTGCCTCATTGGGGAAATATTTGAAGATTTTTCATTTGGCGTCGCCATCACCAGTGCTAAAGCCAAGATGATGAACAACCCAAACCCTATGAGCTACTAAAGCCTAAAACGATCCACACGCTTGGATCCGACGACCGAGGTCGACGGCGGAAGGCGGCCCTCTGGCGGCGGCGTAGGTTATATCGATTGTCTTTCTTCCCTTGGTATTTCCTGCCTATGTGCATTCGTTGTTGCAGGTTCCTCTGCACGTGTACGTGATTCTTCAAGAGGATAAATCATATTGCCAAAATTTTAGGGCTACTACAAACCATCGAATCTCAGAGAGAAGCGTAGTATAGCAGAAGAGGTTGGGTCGCTCTACAAACTCAGATTTGGTATTAATACACTATTTTCTTACAATAGAGAAGATAGTAGCCACACTTTGAGCTGGGTCTGAAACTTTGAATACATTGGATATGTGATGTGCAAAACGGCTGCATCCTTGCCGCTGTCAGCCAACCAAGCATCATCGCATGGGGTATGTCATGCATAGTTGCTCGAAGCAGGAAAGTGATGTCAGTTTTCCTGATTTCGCCTTTTGTATACCAAGTGAATTACCAGAGCAAATTTTCACTCCGAAAATGGATTATGCGACGCATACGGCATACCAAACAATATATCGTAACTGCTCAATAAGAGGTGGTCTCCATGTATATATAATACTAGGAACGAGAAAGCTGTTTATTTTTCTCAAAAAGAAAGATGACAGCAGGAATAGAACCTTGTACCTCTTACCTCAAGGTTTAGTCCTAATACCTCGCTAGTGCTTAGATATATGTTAGGCTGTTTTTATTTCCAAAATAGCTGCTAGTGCATTACTAAAACATACCCCAGGGTGGGTGAGTTATTGATTACATACCCCGGTAACTTTCATGTAAATACATGGTAATACACGCACATCGTGGCTGATAACTCACACGCAAACATCGTCATAACTTTTGACCCAAAAAAAAAGTTGTTGACAAACATACACCGATAACTTATATGAAAAATTAACATGGTAATATACGCACAATAGAGCTGATAATTTAATTGACCGAAGTGTCGTAATTTTTTGACCAGGGGAACAAGTTGTTGAACCGCCCTTCCTGGTAACTCATGTCAACTAGCATGGTAATGTACGCACATCAGCGTTGATAACTTACTTAGCCGAGACATGATAACTATTGTTGACTTGCGGAGCCAGGGGAGGGGGGGGGGGGG
>CBMN011744277.1:0-15416 GCA_000582825.1 Hordeum pubiflorum | reverse complement strand
TGATCCAAGCCCAACAGATGTTAATATGGATCCAAGCCCAGAAGAAGAAGAAGAAGAAGATGATGAAGATGAAGATGAGATGGACAAATCATCTTAACGGCCGTTAACGGTCTGGGTAACGGCCGTTAACGGCCGCTCCGTCCCCGCTCTGGGCCAGGTGGCCTGACTGGTGGGCCCAATCCGTCAGGAAAACGGTTAAATCGCTAGTCACCGCGGTTTTGGGTTTTTTGAAACAGCCGACCACGCGTTTGGTAGTTTTCTCAGAAAAATTAAAATCCGATAGTTTTTTGGAACCATTGCCTGTAAACTAGTAGTTTTATGCTATTTACTCCCATATCCTCCCGTATATGGTTTGGGTATGGAAACTTGTGGACTGCCCGGACAGGTCTGGACATCCCCATATCCTCCCCATATATGACTTGGATGTAGGGATTTGTGGACTGCCAACACGCCCAGACAAAGTGAGGATTACGGTTGGGTGGCTTTTTTTATTTCTCTTTCCTGTCCGAACAGTGACCGGCCGTACGATGGGACGTTTGAGGGCTCCAATTGTATATGCTCTAAGAGTATCTATCATCGGGTGCCGCAAACCGATCACAAACGCCTGGGCGCACGAACCGATCAAAAAAAACCGACCCACCTGGGCGCCTCAAACTGGTCTCAAACACTCGGGCTGACAAGCACTCCTCGTCTCCAGCTCAAATATGGGGCAGCCGGGGTGACCAGACGCGTCCGTCGCGTCATGCTGACAGTCGGGTCTCACACGCAAACGCCCAGAAACCCAACGGTCCGGTGGGCATCTTCTCCGGTGGGGGTGTGAATACCATGTGTCATCGCTGCGGCTCTTCGCCCGAGGGCCAGGGCTCGGGTATTTAAGCTGGACGGCGTCCCCTAGCCCTAGCCCCATCCGTTCACTCCCTCTCTGCACTTCCAAGCCAATCCCATCCATCAATTTCTAGCCGCCGTCCACATCCGCTTGCACTCTCCCTCTCGCCGTCCGGCTCCGCCATGGCCCGAGCCCTTGAAAGAGGAGGAGGAGGAGGCGAAGCTGGTGCCAGTTACTATCTTCGCCATGGCAGACATCTTGGCGGAGTACGAGGTCATCCAAGCGGAGGAAATGGTGGAGCATACCGCCATCCTGGAGTCCATCCAGGATGAGGCCTATGTCGAGGTCAATTGACGGTTCATCCGGCAAGAACGGGCGGCAATCGACGAGCTTTTTGCCGAACTGGAGGTGGAATAAGAGACGGAGGCCTACGTGGAGGAGGCGGAGCTAGAGCAGGTGGGGGAGTTGTGGCTATCGCTCATGTACCCAGAGCCCGGCATGGAGATCGTGGACATCTCCGACGAGAACAACGAGTAGGATAGTGTAGGGTAGTTGATCTCGGTAATAAGTAGATCATTCATTTGCATATTTTGTATGTCTTAAGACTGGAACGACTTATAAGATATGCGGATGCAGAGAACAAAATTTAAAGGTTGTTCGGTCAATGTCCGCGAAAATGTTCGGATGGGTCAGGAGACGTTTGTGGATCCGAATTTGCTATGTCTTGTTGTAGATGCATTAAGATTTAAGACACTGGCCAGGTCACTCCTCCGGGACGCGTAGAGAGTAGCTCTCGCTCGATTCCCACTCTTGTTGCTTTGGTTGATTAAAAATTAGCTCGGTTGATCGATGGATCGGTCTCACCTAAACGTACTCTCATATAGATGCTAGTTGTACGATAGAGATTGGTTGGATCTCGTGTGGAAGATGATTGACTCGAAAGAGGGTGGAGGGCCAGCATGCAGCAGCACGCCTGCACGTGATGGAATAATGCCTGCCTGCTGGGATGTACCACTAAAAACTGTCTGCCGGCGACGCTGTCAACCGAGATATATGTGGACGCCGGCCGGATTGTTTGAAAGCAAGGGTGCACATAAAATGTTGGACCCACGCACGGGCAGAGACCAACGGATCACCTACGATCGACGAGAACCTTTCATGCGTGCAAGCGATGGAAAGAAAAAAAGGTTCATTCCTATGAGACGCACGTACCAAGTACCATCAGCAAAGGTAGCAAAGTCCATATGTCAGTGTGGGTGGGTTGGTGCAGGTGACAATACTGCATGCCCACTAGCTACCTAATTTAGCAAGATACATCATTCTTTCCCCATTTAGGAAGAGGTGGCTAGCCACACACTCCCTCCGTTCCATATGCAGCATGCGACTTTTCGTTAAGCCCCCTTGCTTTCACAACTTGATTTCAGTTCCTTCTCTGAAGATGTGGATGGCCCGGAAACGCGTACGTGATCTCAGTGACAATCGACAGCCGATCCGCAGAACACGCACGCCGGAGAGGAGGCCCGGTCAGCACGCAGCACGCAGCACGTGTGTGCCACGCGATGGAATAGTACAGCCCGTCCTCCCCCACCGAAACTGCCGACGGCGACGCTGGCAATGCATCCGGGCATCCGGCGGGCGCACCTCACGCATCTCACGCATCTGCAAATTATTTTGGAGCGCAAAAAAGTTGGAATTTTATGAATTATTTTGAAATTTTTATGAATTTTTTTCTGACCGGGTGCAGATGAGCCCGAGCTCAGAATTGAATATTCGTTTTTCTCTTTTCTTTTTTTATGAGTTTGCTTAAAAGGTGTACCACAATGGACGAGAACTTTCCATGCATGCATGGGAAATAAGTAAAAAGGAGCCACGTATCATGCAGATCAGTCGACTGAGAAAAGATGTAGCACTGCTAGCTAGCCGTATTGGGTTGGTTTCTTGACACGTATACCATCGGCAAAAGCGCTCCACTTTTGCTTTCGGTGCTCCACCCTTGCATATCGGTGTGGGGGTCTAGATGAGACCACCACCGCGCACTAGCTCAACGACCATGGATATCATATTTTCCTAGAGAAAGCAAACCAGATATTATCCTTCTCGCCTAAACATGGCAATGTTCTTCAAGGGACTGTGTGCATTACGCCATCTTCAATGCAGACTCAGCCCAAACACTTTTTACCATCCAACGCTATTTAAAAAAAAAAAACCGTCCAGACATTCAAACTCTCCCAAACTAGAAACAAAAGAAAATTTGGAAGGGGGAGGAAGAGGGGCGGTGGCTTTGAGAGAGTCCGGACATCAAAAGCCACCACATCCAGATATCTCCTTTCTCCTCAACCGGAACATGCACATGTATAGAAGGGCATTTAGGAGACATGGTTGGACGACCAGGTCCCACATCAATGTGTGGGGGCTGGTCCCCACCAGTTTTAGGGGTTCAACAGTGGAGATGCCCTTATTTATCATTAATTAAATGTACACCTTTGTCTAGATTTATCACAGATTAATTTGGTGCTTTGTATTATTGATAGGATTTCTAAAATGCAATTTATCTTGTTATAGTATATATACTTATAAGATCCCACAAAATGACATGTTCTGGAAGTTAATTTAATTCTCAAAAAGTTTCATAAATATGACTTGAATCGATTGCTTTCTGAAAAGTCTCACAATACGAATTGAATTATTTTTTTCTAAAAAGTTTCACAAAACATGATGGGAAGGCGCCTCACATGTGGAATCTCTGAGATCGTATATGGAATCTCTGATGCGGCGTGAGGGCGGGTATCAACTTCTTGAAGGTAGGGATCTCTGAGATCGTATATGGAATTATGTTTACTCACTTTAAATTGAGTATCCTCTTTTTCGCGCTAGGATCGGAAAGCTTGTGTATCCATATCCATACGATTTAGTCCTTAGGTTTCCGAGATAGTGTAACGAAAAAAGATGTGTTTCGAATCATTGCTATTTGACTCGGACATGTTCTGAATAAGTTGAGGTTGTTGAAATGGATAAAGTAAGGGGAAAGGTTGTTGCGCAAGAAGTCGACTTAGTTGCACGAGTTCATTTCATATCTTGTAATGATTCCTGCCAAAGTTGTTTAAGTCTTGTACTCAACTTGTTGATGTTTTTGACCTCGATGTCTTGCATAAACTTCAATAAAGATGGATGTATGCATCGCAATGATGAATAAGCCGGGGTTCTAACCTCCTTTTCCAAATAAAAAAGAATAAAAAAAAAGCTTTAAAATGAAGTAAAGAGGAAAGACCATGTATGTAAAGTACCTAGATGGTGCGCGCCTAGAATATGTGCACCATCTATGTGTCGTCTATGCTACAAGATGCGCCATGAAACATACAGATGTACGATCGATGGAGACAAACCTAAGCATATGTGCTTCTTCCATTTCTTCGCCGAAAGTGCAGCAGACAGCATCTTTTCAATATAAAAAGTGGGAAATATATTCTCCTTTCATTTGTAGATATTTCCCTACTGCCCTAGATTTCTTTAGAGAGGTATATTTCCCCCAATGGGGCAACTTGGCACGTAAAGTATAAGAGATCGAAGTCTTTTGCATCTTCGTTTCCAACAAATAACATTTGATTTCATTGATTAATTCATGTGCTGCCAAAGTTTTGAGTAAACAAAAAATCATAATCTGAATGAAGATACGAAGTACGTATAAGATAGCAGAGGAATATTTCAGTTGTTTATGTGTGCCTTATTCCAAGCACTTTATTTATGTACACTTGTTTTGGTTTTTGTAGCAGACGAATATTTTAGTTGTTTATGTGTGCCTTATTCCAAGCACTTTGTTTATGTACACTTGTTTCGGTTTTTGTTGCTTAGGTGTGTCACATATATTCCTTCACTCCCACTCAATTCCTTTGCCATTTAAAATGTAGTAGTTCAACATTAACTAAATCCCTTAATCGTTCCAATCATTAGTTAACCAGTTAAATGGCATGTACCTTTTCTGTGGGCTAGCTATGTTGTGAATGTATACATTCATTTTGCAAAAGATATTGCTTGCACTAATGATCAAGTTGGAGAAATTTAGCCGTCGATTAAGGATGACGTTGTCAAGATTTGTAGTTATAGTCCTTGACTAAGCGATAACAATAGTATGTAAATTTTAATTAATATCCTTAGTATGCTTTGTACAAGCAACATCCAAGACATAATATAGGGTGGAATGTATTCAATCATATCCTTAATCAACAGAAGTGCTCCTTCCACTATTGTCGTCCCATTTTTTTGCAGTTCTCGGCCTATGGCAAACATGCATATGATAAGTACATGTTGGTGGAGGTGACAGTACTGCATGCGCACTAGCTACTTCATTAAGCAAGATATCATCTTTTTCAGCCCCATGCATCCAGGGGAAGGTAGCAAACATGGTAGTGATCTTCAAAAGGACAGATTGTGTTTCTACGGTGTGCTTATATGATCCAAGGAAAATCACGGTTCATGAAAGTTGCTACCTTTTCCCAAAAAGTTTCACACATACGAATTAAATTTACCAATTGTTTTGTAAAAGAAATTGTAATCGGAGCTTTAAAAGAAGTGAAGAGAAAAGGTTGCATGCCTACCCTGATGATGATGGTGTGTGTGTAGGAATATGTGCACTAGCTACGTGTCAACTGTGCTGCAAGATGCCCCATGAAACGGACAAGGGTACGAACGATCAAGACAAACCCAAATATATGTGCCTCTTCTATTTCGATAACGTATTTTAGTATAAAAAGAAAAAAAATACCCCTATTTTTCTAGATGCTGCCCTACTCACTAAATAACTTTAGGTAGGTAGAATGTATTATTCTCTGGATGGGCAACTTGACCAGTAAATTATATGAGATCAATGCCTTGCATCTTCCTTTCCCAACAAATCGTATTCGAGTTGATTGACTAACCAGGTACTGACACCACTCCATGTAACAACAAGAGATAAAACCCTTAATTAAGATGTGAAGCTCTATCGAGATAACCGAGGAATATTTCAGTTGTTTATACACGTCTTATTCCAATCACTTATTTATGTAGACTTTTGTTTCGGTTTTCCTTGCTTGTGGCATCACATATTTCCTACCCTCATACTCAATCCCTTCACCCTATAAATTTAGTAGTTCGATGGTTAATTAAATCCGTTAATTCATCCAATCGTTAGTTAACCAGTCAACTGATAAAAAAAATTATGCATTTAATATATCAAACTACCAATTTGTTTCATCTGATCATCCACTAATTAAACCCATTAGTCCACTAATTAAACCCATTAAGCATAGTACAAAAGATATTATTTGCACTAACCAGCAAATGCCAGCTGCCCAACTGATAAATTTAACCATCGATTAAGATTGTCGTTGTCGAGGTGTGTAGTTATAGTCCGTGGCTAAGCGATTACTGTAGTATGGAAAATTTAAATCGTCCTTACTATGCATTGTATAAGCAACATTCATGACATAGTTTAGTGCGGCATGCATATTTCTGAATTATCATGATGTACGATTGTGCTAGCGGTTAGCTATTGCTAAATTGATGAATTAGGCGGAAAGAGGATTTGCTTGTTTGAACTTTTTCCATCTCACAAGTAGGAATTAGAATAAAATATTGATTAATATTTCATCCAACACGCAATTTTGAATATACTTTTATGTTTAATCCAAAATATATATACTTTTATGTTTTCATTCACACTCTAGCCTAACAAGATTAAGAATTGTTCCATAGACAAATTTATATACAGAAACCTTTGTGTGTCTATTAAATCCGAATATTCATAATAGGTAAACAATCAAAGTTCACAAACTTCTCAAATTAATTTCTACATGATTTTTAATGCACCAATAAAATATAAATATTTAAAAGAATACTATTGGTAATACACAACTGGTCCATTTCAATCCAGATGGTTGGGAGCTTGTTATCACGATGGAATCTAGGGTTTGAAGTATATACTCTGACACGCAAAATATCTTCACCCGATATCTTTTGTTATGTAAAATATTTAGAAGGTAGGGAGAGTTATTAAGATGAATGTGCTATTATTAATCTGTCTCGCATTTGTTTTCCCTTAATTACCATGCATGGTACCTAATTTATTGCATAATGGTTAGCAAGTACACAAGGAACAACGCAAAGTGTTATCAAGATAACTTTTTCTTCTTTTTTGAAAAGGAGGTTCAACCCCCGGTCTCTGCATCACTGTGATACATATGGTCATTGTTATTAATAGCTAATCAGAGCACGCAACAAAGGCAACTAGAGCCATTACAAGAAAAATGAATAAAACACCTACAGCTAAGTCGACTTCTTCCGCAGCAACGTCTTCAAGGAAGGTTACACGTCCTCATGCCATCGCCGCCACATCCGACATAGATAGATGAATAACCGACCAAATTTTCCAATTCCAATTTCCGGTGGAGTGGGTGATGATGATGGTCTATGCCTATGCGGCTAGACACTATGAAAATTCTTCTCTTTTTTTGCGGCCAGCATTTCCTAAAAAGCGATACGTATTGACTTGCCAAACCTATGCAAACTTTTTGCATGAAGAAAAGACACATATGTCTGCATGCATAAGATATTTATCCATCGATGATAGCCTTAGTCCCTGGACCATGTCCTAATCATGTACTAGCATTACTGGTATTGTTAACTTGATCCTAAACCTTATCTAAGCCTTAATCTAATCCCTCTGCTGGCTAATGATATGATGCCGACCCTTATTTGGGATATCACTTAATGTGTTGGCTCTTGCGCCCCTCCGCTGCCATGTGGGCCCCATGGTTCTGACCTTTTCGTTGAAAGAGGGGTTTTGACTCATGATGGGGCTGGTGAGGCAAGTTAACCCACTGTGTTCCAATAAGATGCATCGGACGGGATAAACAAAGTCAAGATATGTGTAACACTAGAAGCAAAGCTAGTAGTCAAACAACAAACATGCACGTACCTAGTCATAGATGGGTGTATTGTCACAGAAATGAAAATTCTTGGGAGGGTACTATCATAGATGGACGTCCCTTGTTAGTTTTCAGGCCGCGATATGATTTACCATTGTTGCTAAACTATGCTTCCAAAATATTGGCATGTCAATGCTCTCTTGTCAATTTATTTCATTTTTCTTGCCAACATTGATTAAACAGGGGCAACCAAAATATTTGCTAACCAAAGTTTGGATGGGTTGGCTTGTACTCAAATTAACAAGCTGATTAACCTTGCAAGAATATAGACGGGCTTGGGAAGCGTCTCCCAAGTTAAAGAAATAAAATATTGGGTCATCTATATCTTGATAGGAACTACTTAGAAAATATTGCAGTACATATGGGCTCATCTAAATTTGTGGCAGCGCGGTTCACCGCCAGTTAATTAATAACAATAAAGTCTCAATCCCATCATTGGGTAGTTAATCCCGCTAGTTTCATATGAAAGGTAAAAAAGGTGGGCCGGCGGCTGATCCATCGATGACACTGCACCGATGACGTATGATCAATCGTTCGACAGCAACCTTCCATACCATGTATAGATTGATTACTTGTTGACACATACTTATGTACCATCAGCAAAAGTGTTGTATGTACTTACTTTTGCCATTTAATTTTCATCGGTGTAGGTCGGTGCATGTTGCACTACTTCATGTGCACTTGTTACCTATCATGTTTTTCGATCATGTTAGGGGAAGTTATTAGCCAGATCTATATTCTTTTCGACCATTATCATGTTTCTGCTCCCACCAGTTCCACAACAAGTGCATTTTACAAAATAGGTGTAGTTTTGACATGTCGTTTCTACCGCGGTATATGCATATGAAATTCAAGAAAATAAAATTTTGACTGGGGATTTCTCAACAATTCCACTTATTTATAGAGTGAAGGCCGGAAGTACATTATGGCCATCTCCAGTAATTATAGAAGGGCAAGTTGCATCCAAATAATCTCCACCGTCAAGAGGCCTTGATCTAACGTTCAATATCGCTGTAATGATATATGATGAGCACAACACATTTACCGCCTAGTGTTCCGTAATTATTGGCCGGTAGTTATTACTACTGTAATTACTACCTAGCAACATATGGATTAATTTCTTGACACGCATGTACCATTAGCTAAAGTGTTCCCTCCACTTTAGAGCTTTTCGGTCGGTGGCAATATCCGTATGTCAGTGTGGTTGTGTAGGTTGGTGCAGGTGACAGCACTACATGCACACTAGCTACCAGATTAAGCAAGATATCATCCTTTTTTGAGTTTCTCCTTCTAGGAAAAGGTAGCTAGACATATATTGTAGTATGTGCCCTTTCCACATAATAGCCAAACATGGAAGTGATCCTCAAAAGGGTTGTGCATGCGCATTATTTTATATATACTAGGACAATGTCCATGCGTTGCAACGACATGTAAATATTCTAGTACGTTAGCTTGTGATACTGTCCATATTAATGTGATGGTGTAAATAAATGTTTATCAAATTCTGCATGTGATTTACCTAACATTTTGATGAGAAATTTGGTAAGTAAATTAAAATGAAATTGATTAAAAATGTAAGTAAATTAAAGTTATTGATACATAAAGGGAAGGTTGGACGAAGGGTTGGTGGGAAGAAAGGTGAAACATGGAACCTTGTATTCTTTTTAAGTAAGTGGATATTACTAAAATGTACTTACTCCTTGGTCCCTCAAAGTTCAATTCTTTCAACGTTGATGACATTATCTTTGAAACGCAACTTTGGTCGACAATTTGTGTTGCTACAATATACTAACATGTTTCTTGTGTGGAAATTGTACACGATGTTCACGAAGGTTAGTACCTTATTCTCCAAAAAGTTTCGCATGTAAGATTTGAATCCATTGTTTTGCAGAAGTGCTCATGATAATTTTGTTTAAAAAAGTGAAGAGAAAAAAGATTGTGTGCTTATGTTGATGGTGCGCACACCTTGGAATATGTGCACCATCTATGTGTCGTGTCTACTGCAAGATGCTCCATGGAACGGACAAGGCTACAATCGATCGAGGCAAACCTGTGCATATGTGCCTCTTCCAGTTCTTTCTCCGAAAGTGCGGCGGGTAGCGTCTTTTGAATATAAAAGGCACATAATATACTCTCCTTCGGTTTCTAAATATTTCCCTACATAACTATACATATGAATTATTCTCCAGCGGGGCAACTTGACCCATAAAGTATATGAAATCGTTGCTTTTGTGCCTCCCTTCCCAACAAATCAAATGGATTGTCCCGGTGCCGCCACAACCCCAAGTAAACAACATATCAAAATCTTAATTAAGATGCCAAGCACATAGCAAGATATTGAAGGAATATTCAAATATGAAACCTCTTTTAGATCAAAAGGCCTCCCGTTCCATTTACTTGAAATGGGGAGTTTTTCACTTATACAAGGACTAATGACTGCATGGTAAAAAACAGCAGGGACATCAACTGGGGTAATCCCTCAAAATTTAATGACCACATAGAAAGATTGAGCATTCTACATGCCAGAGTTATGCATTTGCCAAACCATCTGATCAGGCCATAGGTAAGTTATCAAAACCTTAATAAAACAATCGTTATACATTCTAATCATGAATATCTTAAACATGTTAAAAGCCAAGCAAAGCTAAATCATGGGCATTCTAATAAGCGAGTTGAGTTCATTGAGTTTTCCACTTATGTCACTGATCACAACAAGGGGGGTAATTAAGAATGTTGTTTTGATGCTTTGTCTCTGTCTTTATACCGTACTTTCACAACTTAATTTTAGGGCTTGTTTTGATCGGCATCCATGGCATGCCACGCTTCTCTACCACCCTTTCATATTCACATACCACGCTTGTTATAGACTCAATTGCTAGCCAATTTTGTCACAAATGTGGTGATCCATTTGGTCACCACAAAAATTGTGGCATACTACACTTATTATGACACAAAAGTGTGAAAACGTTGAGGGCAACCAAATATGCCCTTAATATTGTAAGGATAGAGACGAATTGGAAGTGCGATCTCAATGGCAATCGATCCACAGAACACGCAATCCGCGCGATGGAATACTGTGCACTGCTGTTGGATGCACAGCACTCTCCCACTCAAACCGTCGACGGCGACGCTGGCCACATATGATGGGACGGACGCGTATCTGGATCGCACGTGTACCTATGCCCGGATACCCGCCGGGCAAGCCGCACATTTTCTACATCATGCAGAACAGTCGACTGAGAAAATAATGTGCTTTTTAGCTAGACGGTATTGGGTTAGTTTCTTGACACGTACCATCGGCAAAAGCGCTCCCCTTTTGCCGTTTTCGATCGGTGCTCCGCTCATGCATGCTTACCAGTGTGGGCAGGTACGTACAGGCGACACCGCTGCATGCGCGCTAGCTGAGCTACCATGGATATCAACTTTGTTCCTGTAAAAAGCAATCCAAATATTATGCTTTTCCGCCACTATCACGCAGCGTAACCAAACATGGCAATGATCTTCCAATGGTTGTGTTTGTGTACGTGCATTTTTTTGTTACTAAATACACTCCTTGGTTCCCAAAGCTTACTTCGTTGTTGTTTCGATCGTTGATAGATGATCTTCAAAGCACAACCTTTTCAAACAAAATTTGCTGTTACGGTAGGTATATATATTTCTAAGATCCGAACAAAATCACATGCCATGAAAGGTACTTTTCCCAAGAAGTTTCACAGGAAAGATTTAAGTCTATTGATTTGCAAAAGATATTTACAACTGAAGCTTCAAAAAGAATTAAATACTAAATAGATAGAGACCACTTTTGTAAAGTACTAGTGGATGGCGCGCGCTTGGAATATGTGCACCAGCTACGTGTTTAGTGTGCTGGAGGATGCCCCATGAGACGGACAAGGGTATGACCGATCGAGACAAACCCAAGCATATGTGTGCCCCTTTCATTTGTATCTTCCAAAGTGCAGCGAACATCGTCTTCTCAATATAAAAAGCGAGAAAAGATATTCTCCTTTCGTTTGTAAATATTGCCCTACTGCCCTACACAACTTTAGATAGATAGACATGTCTTATTCTTCGAATGGGACAACTTGACCATTAAATTAAAGGTTTGAGATCGATCGATGCCTCTTGCATCTCCTTTGCCAATGAATGTATTTGATGTGATTGCTTAACAGACGCTGCTGCCGCCACTCCAAGTAAGCAGCAACAATTCAAAATCTCAATTAAGATTCCAAGTACGTTGCAAGATAACAAAGGAATATTTGAGTTATCTGTGCTCCAAGCACTTTATTTTATGTACACTTGCTTCAGGCTTGTTGCTCGCATGCGTCATGTATATTCCTTTCTCCTACTCAATCCCTCTGACCTTAAGATACAATTAAAAATTAAGTAATCCCTTAATCCTACTCAATTCCTCTGGCCTTGATATATCATTAAATAATTAATTGATTCGTGTCTCCTACTCAATTCCTCTGCCCTTTAGATACAGTTAAATAATTAATTAAATCATTAAGTTCATAGCTATTTTATGATTGTATATATGTCTGTTGCACTAATTAGTTGTTCAACAAGTGGTGGATGGACAACTGAGGGAGTTAGTTTTTCACCGTTCATATAGTAGCAACATCGTAGCGGCTGGTTGCTATAGTTTGTAATTAACTAAGGGATTACTTTAGTAGTATCGGAAAATTAAAATCATCTCATTATTCTACTACTAAAAAAACATCAATAGATGTACAATGCAGAATGTATTTTTTTCTTAATTATCATCATGTACGGTTGTGCTAGCAAGTTGACAAACTTACACAAATTTTGGGTGTGTGAGCTGAATATTCATAAGACGGTAAACAACCAAAGTACACAAACTTTAAATTAATATCCACATGACTTTTAATGCACTGATTCAATTAAATATTAAAACATACACCTATAACCAATGGCTATACAAGTGAACCAACATGTCAATCTAGATGGTTCGAATTATTTCCACGATGGAATCTATTGGGGGCCCGAAGCATATACCCACAGTAGCCAAAATATCTCCACCGAATGTCCATCGTTGTCCATCCTGTACAATATTTTAAAACTCTAAGAAGAGTCGTTAAGATGTGAGTACTATTTTCAAATTTTGCATCATCATTGTTTTTCCCCTTAACGACGATGCACACCTAATTTAGTCTAGAGTAGTTAAGAAGAACACAAGGGCCAACACGGAGTGTCATCAAGAGACGCATGAAGAACCGGTCCAGATTTTCTAAATTCCATCAAGATGGGTAGTTATGCATGATCGATGCATAAGCGCCATGAAATGTTTGCTCCTGGTCTTCTTTCTTCTTCTTCTTCTTCTTCTATATAACTCGTAAGAGATATGCAATTCTTTAATATTGCCTCTTGATGAACGATAAGCTTTCTTAATCGGGTCGGCACGGTGTCCATGATTTTAGTACTACGTGCAATCCAAATTCATTTCCTCCTTCGACAAGGGAGAGAAGATACATATGTGTGCATGCATGAGACCTTATCCTAATCATGTGGTATTAATGGCATTATTAACTTCATCCTAAACCCTATCTAACCTTAATTTAAAGGACCAATCTCTCTGTTGGACAATATATGAGGTGGACCTTTGCTTGGAATATCAATTATTGTGCTGCCTCTTATGCTACGTCCACTGGCATGTGGACCCCATGGTTCTGATCTTCTCGTTGAAAGGAGAGTTTTGACTCATGATGGGGTGTGGCAAGTTGACCCAATAGGATGCATCGAACGGGATAAACAAAGTGAGATATGCGTAGTATATTAGAAGCAGGCTAGTTGTCAAACAACAGGATGCACATACCTAGTCATAGATGTGTGTATCTTCACACAAAGGAAACTTCTTTGGGGGGCACTACCATAGTGGTCTCGTGATAGTTTTTTAGGCCACGATATGATTTACCACTGTAGCTAGGTTGCTAAAATTTTGGCGATGCCATTGCTCTGTTTTCAATTTTAGTTCATTTTTCTTACAAACATTGATTAATCATGGGCAGCCAAAACATCAACAAAAAAATTGCTAGCCAAAGTTTTAAAGGGTTGACTTGCACTCAAATCAAAAACACTGATTAACCTTGGAAGGATGGACGGTATGAGTATGACCACTAGGCTTGAGTGGCATCTCTGAGGATAAACAAATAAAATCTTGCATCATCCTGATGAAGATAGGAGATACTAACAAATATTACAGTAAATCTTGGCTCACCTGAATCTGTGGCGTATAGTTTGTTGTTGGTTAATTGATTGGCAGTAGTCCCAATCTCACAATCGACTAGTTAATCACACGCTAGTTTGCATAAGAAAGCAACAAAAAATGTTGGGGCCAACTGCTAATCGGTTAACGACTCTTCACCTATGACATACGCTCGATCGATATTCCCTTACACCACTATCAGGATTCTACTCCCTCTGATACCACTAGTAAGAGAAATTTTAGAAGTTGCTGCCCCCTCTTTTTTGGTTTGTGAGGCCCGTGCTGATCGCGTGTATCTAAAAAACCATTGGATACTTCTTCTCAAATATGAATAAAATGGTATAGCTTTTGTGGCATAAAATACATACTTCTTTGGTCAAATTAATGATCTAGAGATATGCATAATCCGTAAAAACTGGAAGAGAGAATGCTTTTTTTACCCATCATTTCTACAATAGTACTATACATGTTAAATCCTAGAAATTAGCAAAATTTTGTACGTTTGACTAGAGGTATGTCAATAATATTGCTTAGGTATGAACATGAGGAAGTACATGACAGTAATCATCAAAAGTAGATAGCGCGGAACTTAGTCACATTTCTCTCAAGATGTTGGAACGTTATTGGTCTCACAATTGACAAAATTTTAATTATATATGATTGCAACTATAAATTATATTTGCCCAAGAAAACAAAAATATAACTTTAAACTTTTAAATAAAAATATCTGTAAATTCATTTGTAGTCAAAACTTGTAAGCTTGGCTCTCTCCATGTTGAAAACAACAGCGTGTAAGGTTCGAGGGAGTACAAGAAAACACCAAGACCTACCCATGATTCCAAAAGGTGCAAAAGAGAAATATTGTATGGTGTGAGCGCTTCGGAATATGTTCACCAGCTACGTGTCATGTATGCTGCAAAATGCCCACGAAAAGGACAAAGTATGGCCAATCAAAACAAATCTAAAGCATATATCTCTTCCAATTCTTTTTCTCCGAAAGTGCAACGGATAGTGCCTTTTCTGTATAAAAAGTAGTACAATAAATATTCTTCTTTTCTAAATCTGATAGATATATGCTGTGTGTGGAGCAACTTGACCCGTAAAGTATATGAGATCGATGCCTTTTGATTACTCGCATTTGATTAATCCAGGTGTTGCCACCACTCCAATAAACAACAAATCAAGACGTTAATTAACTCATCAATTGATGCGCAGATCGTTGTGGTGTAATTACACTGTTTTTTTGTTGCATGTGGAAGTCTGCATATGTATTCATTTTCTCTTGGTCAATCCTTTGGTAATTAGATGTATTTTGAGTAACCATGAACTAAACCCACAAGTTGGTCTAGTAGATTAGGTAGTTAACTGGCACTGGTTGCAATTTCGCAAAAAAAAAAAAAAAAAA
>CBMN011744270.1:0-16717 GCA_000582825.1 Hordeum pubiflorum | reverse complement strand
GCCTCCGTTTCAAAAAAAAAAAAACGAAATCACGATCCATACCGGTCAAAGTTGGTCAAGCGAAGTAGTAGTGCTCCATTTAACCGCGGGCTTGCTTTCCTGGACAGGAACTGATGCCATGCTAAGGTGATCACCACGTCCACGTGCAATGCCCATTCCACCTTATCCAAGCAGCTCTCAGTGGCTGGCACTTCTGCACTATGCTATGGTGACATGTGTGCACGCAGCCCTCGGTCGTTTTCGTTTTGGATGTACTACTTTTATGCTCGTAAAGTTGATAACTCGAAGAGGTAGTAGAACTTTGACTGTCATGCACACTCCTTTGGAGATGCATGGATAGATGTATATCCATATCCACAGCTCAACATATGCATGCAAGATAGTCCCTCCGTTCCTAAATATTTGTTTTTTTAGAGATTTCACTATAAACTACTCCCTCCGTTCCTAAATATTTGTCTTTGTAGAGATTTCATTATGGACTACATACGGATGTATATAGACATAATTTAGAATGTAGATTCATCCATTTTACTCCGTATATGTCTATATACATCCGTATGTAGTCCGTAGTTGAATCTTTAAAAAGACAAATATTTAGGAACGGAGTAAGTACATACGGATGTATATAGACATAATTTAGAGTGTATATTCATCCATTTTGCTTCGTACGTAGTCCATAGTTGAATCTCTAGAAAGACAAATATTTAGGAACGGAGAGAGTAAATGTGACTACCTCTTTGAACTTTGAAGCAGTTTAGTTTGTATTTTTTTTGTTTATTTTCTGTTGTTTCAAAAACAGAAACAACTTATTCTCGATCGGTTGGCTCAGAATTCAGAAGTGCCAAGTCAAGTTGCCAAGCACTATGAATTCTGTGGGCATAATAATCACACAGCTCTGAATTTTCACGTAGTTTTGGAATTGTGGGCCCACACCCTCCTCCTCCTATACATACGCTACCCGCTCAAGGTGCTGCATACCTCTCAGCTTCAAGCAAAGCTACACCAGCACTTGCAAGTTGCAACCATCTGGCTTAATTACTTAGAGAGTGAGAGTGAACTGCGTCTAAGGAGCAGGTAGCATGGCGTACAGAGTGCTGGAGGTGACCCTCCAGTCGGCCAAGAACCTCAAGAACGTCAACCTCATGTCGCGCCTCGAGGTGTACGCCGTGGCCACCATCTCCGGCGACCCCATGACGCGCCAGTGCACCCCGCCGGACCCCTACGGCGGCCGCCACCCGACATGGAACACCACGCTCCGCTTCACCGTCCCGCCCGCCGCCGCCGCCGCAGGCGCCAGCGGCTGCCTCCACGTGCTACTCCGCACCGAGCGCTCCCTCGGCGACCGCGACGTCGGCGAGGTCGTCGTCCCGCTCTCCGACATCCTCGGCCTCGGCGGCGCCTGCCGCGACCCGCGCGACCTCGGCCCCCGCCCGCCTCAGTTCGCCGTCTACCACGTCCGCAGGGTGCACCGCCCCGCCGACACCTACGGCGTGCTCTACCTCTCCTACCGCCTCGGCGGCGTCGTCCTGCCGCAGCCCCCTCATCATCCTCATGCGCCGCACGGCCCGCACCACCACCACGTGGAGAGCGCCGCTGCCGCCCACGAGGACCACCACGTCGTCGCGTACCCGGTGGCGCGGCCGCCGTTCCATCCTCACCAGCAGTACGCCTACATGCCGGCCGCGGCGCTGATGCCGCCGGCGCCGCACTCCGCGCAGGCTTCTTCCGGTGGGCACATGTCGTCCTCGCCGCCGTCTCCGCGGGCCTACGGTGGGCATATGACGGCCCTACCGCCGCCTCTTCCAAAGGCCTACGGGCACCTGTCGATGCCGCCGCCACCGCCGCTACAAGTTTCTGGGCACACGGCGACGCCGCCGGCGCCTCAAAGAGCAGCAGCCGGGTACAGCGCAGCCGGCTCGCCGTGGACGACCGCAGCGAGGAGTAACGGCAGCGCGGACTTGGGCATGGGGCTGGTCGGCGGGATGATGGCCGGCGACATGATGTCGGACGCCGGGGCGTACAACGCCGGGTACAGGGCCGGGATGGCCCGCGAGTGGAGCGGGCTCCGCGGGGCCGTGTACTAGCTAGGCTAGCCCGCCAGCATGCAGATCCAGTTGATCATCAGTGTATTAAGCTGAATAAAGTTGATTTGATTTACTACTTAAAAAACCTCCGTAACTTTATTTTAGTAAATATAAATAAGGGACGAGCCCCTCATAAGACTCAATAATCACCCCGGACTCCTCTTTCCGAGAAACCCTACCACCAGGCCCGCCGTGATCGAGAAAGATCCATTGATCGCCTCCTGACTCCTGAGATCGATCCAGAGTCGACGAAACGCGCGCCCTCAGATCGACATGGAGTGTGACGATGATCAGTCCAATCCAAGGAAGAACCGCAGCAATAATCGAGTTGCCCCTCCTGAGAGTCTCAGGAACCTGCTCGAGCAGCTCAAGATGGAGAAGGAAAAACTCAAGGAGTCGGAGTCGGAGGCCACGTTGGATCGAGTTAGCTCACTCCGGGACGAAATCAGGAAGCTGCGCCTCGAGCTGTATGGTGGTCAGGGAGGAACCCGCGGCATGCCCGAGCAGCCGATGATTCGTCTGTCGCCTCGTGAGTCCACAGAGATGGCAGGGCAATCCGCTCAGCAGTCTCAGCCTGTTTCTTGCACGCCCCATGAGAACGTGATCCGTCAGTCTCGTCATGGCAGCAAGAAGGGGGAGTGCGGAGGTAGTGCCGGTGCCGCCGCTCCGCCGGCGAGCCCCCAACATGATCCAGCCATGGATGACCAGCAGGTCCAAGACCAAGGCCACCACAAAAAGGTAGATGTCTCCGGTCATGATGATACGAAGAACGAGATGGACAGAGGCAAATCGGACCGGCAAATAGCCAAAGAGGAGGAGGAGATGGCCTTTGAGGCCAAGACCTTTGCCTTGTACCGTAAAAGCTGGGAATCTAATTGGGGACCCGGCCAGTGGCCGCGCCTTCTTCGAAGACACGAGTGAGTATTGATCTGTAGTAGCAAGTTAACAAATTCGTGCATGCTTAATTACGCTTTGATCCATTCATCCATTCATGTTAATTAGATTTCTGTAACACGCATGCATGGATTTCTATTTGGTTGGTGTTTGCAGCGACCGTGAGCCCCATGCACTTCACCCACTGCACGCCTGGATGCGACCCAGGTGATGCCGCGATCGCCGGGGCCACCTTGCAGATCTTCACCATCAAGGTCGTGGAGATAAAAGGCGGCCTCGAGCTGCCATTGTCCGTGTACGGCGTGGTTGCTGCACGAGACTGTGTGGATCACAGCCGCAACATCCTCTTCTCTTGCGATAGGTGGAGGTCGCAGAAGCTAAGTCACGACGTACGTATATGCTATAGTACTTTAGCTGATATAATCCTTTCCTACACTATTTTGTACTATATTATTTACTGTTTTTGTGTGCACGTGTTGTGACATTCTTCAGTACTTGGTTTCTCTTGATGTCATATTGTGCCAGTTAAAAAAAAGGCTTAGATGTTTTGTTCTTTTAGGATTGATGGTACTAATGGGTTGTTTGGTGACGCCTGCAGGATCCTTTTTTGCGATTAATTGGCCCGTCTCGTGCCATTGTGTTTACTGATGATGTCTACTTTGAAACCGAGCTAAAAGTAAAAGGCAAAACATCGTCTCAAGATACATCACTGATCAGTGGGAGGCGCCATTATAGCGGAGGACGTACCATTTGCTTCAACAACCGCTTCTGCAGAATAGAGTTATGCATGGAGCGAATTCATGAAACTGTCCAGGCCACCATATTGGGTGTGCGTGTCAAAAACGGGCCGTGGCCTTTCGATTATGGCGGTCAAGTGGCTTGCCTCTCACCACCGCGGACATATAAGGTCACCGGTGGTAAAGTCACTTATACTACTCATGCCCCATCCATGGAAGTTGTGTTGCTTGCTTCACGTGGTAGAACTATGCCTAAGGGTTCATACGGTTACCTTCGTCTATCAAGGAATGTAGTTTCTGTAGAATTGCAAGGAAGCCTGAATGTTGTCATACAAGCCTACTCGGAATCTGGTGATATCACCGCACAGGGTGAGGTTTGCTTCACGCCCAAAGCTTGCAATATAAGTCAGGAGACATGTTTGTTGGGTGATCGTGACCCTAAGGCGGAAGTGGAGATTAGTGTAGCTTGGTCTCTTCTTGTTTCGAACAGACGTCATTTGATGATGAATGGAATGGACTTTGATGAGTTGAAAGAAGCGGTCAGTGGGTTGGGAGTTTGATGGCACACTTCAATAGCATATCAAATATGCGGCGATGGGCAGTTTCAAGCTTCAGGTGATTTGGAACTTAGTGCACGTTCCTCTCTACATGCCACCTATTAATGTATCGGTTGCATGCTGAAATTTCTGTAATGCATCTAAACTAAAATTATGTGCCAAATTTTGTTAACACTTAGTTGTTTCGAATTGTTTTACTTCGAATACGAGCACCTAAGTGAATCACAAATATCATATATAGTACTCCCTCTGTTCACAAATATAGTTATAACTTTTTATGAATTGGATGTATATTGAGACATTTTTGTGTATTTGTTCACTCATTTCCGACTGTATATGGTTCATATTGAAACATTGAAAACATCTTATATTTGTGAACGATAGTACTCCCTCTGTAAAGAAATATAAGAGCTAAACTAGTGATCTAAAGCTCTTATATTTCGTTACGGAGGGAGTAGAAAAATATAAGAGCATGCATAAATACAAGATATTACCTATTGGGGTTTGTTGGCATTACTATGTGACGGATAGCCATGGTTTGATAACAAACATGTTGTAAACTTTATTTTCCCAAAGTACCACACTCTTGGTGATGTATTTTATCGGTTGTACATGAGACCAAGCACATGGAGAAGTTAAACGATATGGCTGTTGGTAATCACTATTGTATCTCCCTACGTTGCTGTTGGTAATCACTTTGGTTTGCTGTCACTGAAAATGGTTTTCCCTAAACTAGAGATATTTGGTGGTATGTTGTGTAAAATATACTGTATCTATTTTAATTTGGTGTAGATATAAAGTTCAAAGAAAAAATTGGTGCAGATATGCGTATACGTATTAGCAAGTTAACTTGTGGATTGAGTATCAATAGTACTCCCTCCATCCCATAATATAAGAGAAGGGAGTATCATGTTGACACGATATTGCGTCAACTCATGCATTCATGTCATATGGAGATTAGAAAAATAAGTATTTCAGAAAAAATGGCATTCATTTACAATTCAGATATATACTCCTTGAAGATTGGGCCATCAAATTACATGAAGATTGGGTCATCAAATTAGATGGTTACATAGTAGATCGTAGATGCATAACACTTGGGAAATGTAATGGGCGAACCACATACTTTTTGCTTCGTTACCGAACGTTTTAGTTGTATCGCGCCAGGTTCCGTTTTTTTAGAAGAGTGTAATTCGTTGACCCTCAAAAGTGGCACCATCGTAAAAAGTAGCTTAAGTTATATCAAGATTAATTCAAACTTATGATTGGAAGTCACTATTGGATGGCCCTCTTCGATAAGATCTAGATGGACATGAAGATGGTCCAAAACAAAGTTAGGACGCGAAAGTTATGACAAATCCAGCAAAGCTTATGTTAACACCAGATTATGGCAAGGCAGAAAACTCAATTGATATGGCGTCAAATGGAAAAGTGTTAAACATGGAAAAGATCGTCGAAACGAACAATTTTGATATTTGGAGCATCCCAGACCGAGGTCGTATACAACCCATGGAGCCAAAACAAGGTTAGGAACATGAGTTGTAGACTTACTTCGGACATACCGAATGAATTTGGCTCGGTGTGTCTGAGTGAATGTCAGAAAATTTGTCCAAAGCACCCGGTCCACTCGGTTAGACCAGACGAAACCAATTGGAATTCCGAACGTAATATAAAAGAGTACATCAAATTGGCAACGTTCGCTCAGAGAGACCGAACGAAACCACTCGGAGGCTCCGAATGGATCCAGAAAGTTACACCAGATTCTTGTCCGAGTTAGGCTAGGGTTTTTGATGTTTTGGACGAAATTTTGAATCCTTTTATTTTACTCGGAGGCTTCATGTTGGAGTGCAGCGGTCCTCGAGACTCTAGGGACAAGCGAATCAACCTAGGGTAGCCCAAAGCCGTCGAGCACCCTGATGGGGTCCCTCCCGGGAGTGTGAGATTTCGGGTCTACAAAAGCACCATCCGATTGATTGTGTACCGCGCTTTTGGTCGGGTCCCCTTCGACACGAGGTACGGTGTATCATCCCCGGCATCGAGGATACACTGTGACGTATTCGTGTGCGAACATGATTTTTAAAAAGGAATAAATAAATTGGAATAGGAAAATGAAAATGAAAATTTTGTACTATGTTCCTCAATGGTTTCTTTCTAGAAAGTGTGGTCCATTGCCATAAATGGTCATGCTTACTGCATGTATCTTAACTAAATTAGATGATCATGGAAACAGATAATGGATATACGGCTTATGTGAAAAGCTAAGGAGGAGGCAACTTCTTTTCTAAGCCACCTAAGGAACTTACCCTTAGAGTAAATAAATCAATACTCCTAGTGATCATATCACTTTCCGCACAAACGAATGTATCTAAACATATTTTAGTGCTAGATACATCTGTTTGAGCGACAAGTAATATGGATCAGAGGGAGTACCATATAAATTAATATGTCAATCATGTATAGCATTGACAAATTTACTTGTGCCTACACGAAAACAATGAGAACTATTTAAATTTGTGTTTTAAAATAATATTACAATGCAACATAATAAAATTACTGAAAAAATCATACGGTTATAATTTTCACAATGCAATTAATAATAATAAATACAATGTGTAAGACATGATCAATTACAAGGTCAATGACAGATGGATAACATATGTATTAGTATAAAAATAAAAGAGCGACCATACCTAAGACAAAGCTATATCCGTAGAAGTCTTATATTTGTAAATGTTATCATATTTATTTCCAATTTTTTTAAACAAATCAAATAATATGTTTAATATTATATTGAAAAAATCTAGCTCACGCATCGAGTGGGCCACTTTCGTATTTGATAGAACAATGCAATACAGTGTGCATTACCCTAACTTCTTTAATTAAATATAGGAATCAATACGAAGTTAATGTGAAGAGCATCAATGTAAGTAGTCAACGGCTGCTACTTAACCCCTCGGTTTTTATACCCTCAGCTGAATATACAACTAATTTTGTTGATAAGTAGCAACCGTTGACTACTTACCCTACAATCAAGAGTGAGATCAACCCGGTTTTGTTGATTTTCTTACACTAACTTTTCTCCTCTCAGTTAGCGTTGATTCGTTTCCGAATGTGACTCTAAACTTTGTGGGTGGTGCTAGTATGAAATTGGGGCCGACAAATAAGCTAAGTACTATAAGTCCCAAATCTCCCACTATTAACTTTTTTTATTTCAACATCCTGTTACCTAATTTATTGGTCTCTAATATTATGAAAACAATATTTGCAGAGGGACCACTGTATACTTATTTTTCCTAGAGTGGGGGAGGGGGGGCAATGGCCCCCTTTGGCCCCCATGGACATACTAGTTAAGTAGCTAATCAGAGCGATGGATCTTGGAAGTAATATTTTCATATTAAATATCAAAATGATTACCCGCCTATGCCATGGATTATTTTCTCATCCCTAACATTCGCTAAATCGCTTTTGCTAAATACCAGGCACCTGAAATTTTTGTTCTCTCAATAAATTAGCTCGCATGTGCGATCAGTTGCACGATTTGTGCATTCTGTTTAGAGGGCCGATCTTTTTTACCTCTCGATTAGTATTTTGCTTAGAAATAAAATCATTGTTCACCCATCATCATGAGTTTTATCTGCAGAAATCAGATCACCATTCCCCCGTTATCAGTGGAAATGTTGTCTCTTAGTTCTGTGTTGTCAATGTTTTTCAATGTTTCTATGCTGAAAAATTCCAAAAAAACTCTTCCAAAAATATTATGAATGTCTGATATTTTTGGAGGAACAAAAGACTATTGATGTTTAACTACGAAGTAATCCCATGTTATTATATATCATTTATGTACCAATTGTCTTATCTTTCATGTATAGGACTATAGCCTACGCTGTAAGAAAAATTATATCTTGAAATTAAAATGGCTTGTAATTGGTTGTTTACCTCATTCTCTTATATTTTCTATCTACTCTTGCTTTGTCCTAAAAGCTTACGAAAAAGCTCCATCCAGATACAAATAGAAGCGATGCTGATGTAGAAAGAAAGTTTCGGGAGGTTCAGAAAGCTTATGAGGTACACCTCAATTTGAGGGACTACTTGAATTTTGTTTAGCTTGGATGCTCAATTTGAGGATGTACAACTTTGAATAGTACTGATACATACATTTTCGCCCCTTCTCTGTACACTTTGAATGATGAACAAAAATGAATGCTCTATGATCAGGTAATAGTTTAATCCCTCTGAATCTCTGATTATACGCGTTTATGTTCCTTGACTACAAGTGGCTGTTTCTTTTTATATTATATAAGGAATTACTTGCTTGAAACTTAAGATAATTAGATAACAATACCTTTTGACTAATTGTATGATTTTTATTTGCCTATACCAATTGTCTCATCGAGTTAGCTTGCTAAGGATATAGTAATAATTGTGGGTCCTATTTTTCTACTTTTTTGTTTTAGTTCACATGGACAGATGAATTTTCTGTTGCTTCATATTCAAATCCCATGAATCTGCCTTTGTTTGCTGCGAAGTTCTTTCAGAACATCTTCAAAGATAGAAAATCCGGCGGACATGACGTTAAGGTTATTGCTACATTTAATTTTCATTGATTGTTATAGATCTGCTCTTTGAATTGAAATTACATGTAATCCTTCTACAGGTTAAGCTTGACATATCATTTACGGAAGCAGCTGAAGGATGCGAAACATATGTATTTGTTGTTTAACCCCCTCTGACTGTTGGATCATCAACACTTTTTTATGGATTAGGTACTACAGCGTGGCCACCATGGACGAAAGAAGCCTTATCAACAGCTAATACATATGTTACTAATACAGCTAGAAAGAATGAATATGAAAAGAAAAGGGTAAAATATTTAAAATATAAATTAAATGAAAATTGATGAAACTAGTAAACAAGCACAAAAAGAAGAAGAAAATATGGAACAAAACCTTCCTAAAACCGGATGAAGGTTCCCAAAACCCGCTTATTGGGTCGGCCCACTCAAGCAAGCATTCTATGCGAGTGGTCGTTCCATCTCGCAAAGAACGAGATATAGCCTTTGCCATTTCTATTTGGCGCATGTTGGGTCGATTACTTCGTAAACCGTACAGGATGCCCACGGGCAATTCTGTGGGTTAGGCATTGTAAAACTCGCCGTTTCAGGAAGCATCTCCATGCTTTCAACCAATTATTATTATTATTATTATTTTCACTGGTGTTTTTATGTGCTTGTTTGGTCGTTCTTTTTCTTTATTTTTATTTTAATTTTTATTTTTTTACTTCTTAATTCACATTATTTTTATATTTGCAAACTTTTTTTTCAAATTCACCAGTGTTTTCAAATTCATTAACTTTTTTAGAAATTATGATTTTTTTCAAATGGTGGTTTCTTTCAAAATTAGTGAACTTTTTTTCAAATTCATTAACATTTTTAAGTTTTGTGACCCTTTTGAAACTAGCAAACTTTTCAAATGTTTGACCTTTCTCAAATTCGTGATTTGTTTTTCAGAATTCATGCACTTCTTCAAATTCATGAAATTTTTCTTCAAGTCCATGAACAATTTTAAAAAGTAATATTTTTACATATCCAAGATTTGTTTAAATCCTTGAACATTTTTAAAATTTCTTAAGAATAAAAATCAGATTTAGGAAAAAAAATCGCAAAGTGAATGGTCAACCAGTGAACCACAGGGCAACCCGCTTATTGGGCCGGCCCAACCGACTTTTCACTGTGCTGAGGTGACAAAAGAGAGCAGAAAACCTAGCCCGATAAGCAAAACGGGTCCAGGTCATCTACGTTTGGTCCAACCCAACGAACCAACGAGGTGCACCCAGAAAACTGAAACTACTTTTTCTCAACAACAAAAAAAAACTGAAACTACTCCGACTCCGAACAGGCATGCAAATCCCAGTTCGAGATGGTTAATTATCAGCATAACTTCGTTTTTTTAGGGAGCGATCTATATATACATACCACGAATACGTTGACGATCGAGCCTTTAATTTGGTTGCTGATGAATTAATCACGCCGTGATTTTTTGCTCACGAGTTAGCAAATCGAACTAGTAGCAATAGCAATCCAGAAGCGAGCTTCGATCGATCGGTCGGCAGGTCGACAAGGATGGCGCCTACGTCGTCTTCCTCGGAGCAGGCGGACGGGATGGTCGAAGTCCCCGCTCCGGATCCGCTCGTCCACGTCGCCTTCAACCAGCACGGCACGCACTTCGTCGCCGCCACGGCCACCGACTTCCACGTCTTCTCCTGCCACCCTCTCGACAGCGTCATGTGCCGGCCCGACCACCCCGGCGGCACGCTCACGGTGACCTCCGCCCAGCTGCTCACGCGGTCGCAGCTGGCCGTGGCGGCGCGGAGGCCCAACGCCGTCGACGGCACCCTAGACGACGACCACGTGATCGAGTTCTGGAACGGCATGTGCAAGCCCAAGGACGCCAAGACCAACACCATCAAGAGCCCGTGCGGCGCGGTGGGCGGGTTCCGCCTGCGTGGGGACCACATGCTCGTCGCCGGCGAGGAGAAGGCGACGCTGTTCGACGGCGTCTACTGGGAGAAGGAGGTGACGACGGGGCCGAACCCGCTAGGGCTGTGCGCCATGGAGGAGCCGAATGGGCCCGCGACGCTCGTCTACGCCCTGCCGCTGCCGGAGGTCGGCTCGGTACAGGTCCGTCGGCGCGGCAGGGCTGGCAGCGTCAACGTGCGCGCGCACAGCTCCGGTGTAGCGTGCCTCGCGCTGTCCCGCGACGGACGGCTGCTCGCCACCGCCGGCACCCGTGGCACGCTCGTGCGCATCTTCAGCACCGCCGACGGCACCAAGCTCCAAGAGGTATGTACTATGTCTCAAAGCTGTCTTGTTTTCGATCCTGGAATACAATTGCATTGATCTTACTAAGTTTGAAACAACTGAAGCTTTTAAGAAACTTAGAAAAGGTAATTTGAAAAGACAGATTCACTACTCCATATATGATTTGCGATGTGTTCTTACTAAGAAGTTTTTTCAATAGTCAATCTAATATCTCGGAAAAGGTAATATTAATCCTAGAAAAGTAATAATAATGATCAAACAGAAATCAGTACTTTCCTCATTTTCTGAAACAATAGAGTTTTCTTTCCAAAGAAATAATTTTATGAATTTTACTTGCTTGGTCGTAAGCGCAACACACATACACACATCACCTGTGTGTGTGTGTGTGTGTGTGTGTGTGTGTGTTCAAACATGATTTTCGTGAGAAAACCCCGATTTATATTTAGTCAACCAAATTTTCTCATTGAAATCCTATAATATGACCAGAAACATTTGATGCTACTGATCTATTTTATTATGCTACTTCTATTCAGTAAATATTTAATATATACAATAATTAAATAAAGTAAATCATTAACACTTCCAGTTCCAAATAAGAATGTTTCGTATAATCAGATTTCATGAAACGTATTGCAACTTATTCCCGCAACACGATTGAATATCATCTAGTTATGTTTCACCTCGTTCACATGTTGGTGTTCTTGACACTTCTTGTAGCTAAGGAGAGGCACCGACGGGGCAGACATCCACTGCATCGCCTTCTCTCACGACTCCAAATGGTTGGCAGTGTCTAGCGACAAGGCAACGGTGCACGTCTTCATCGTCGACGACTTCAACCTCACAAGCTCGACGCCGGAGGATGGCTACGCCGGCGATGACCTTCTGCTGGCACCAGTACCATCTCCTCCTCCACCTGCAACAGCCAACCAGCGCACATCACGCATGTCATTCTTGAAAGGTAGGTGAATATTCATACATGTTAACTGGTAAAATTAACGTTGTTCTCTACATTTTCTGACTCGATCAAAATCTAAACTTAGTGCTCCACTCTTCATGAACACACAGGCTACCTCCCGACGTATTTCAGTTCAAAGTGGTCGTTTGCCCAGTTCCGAGTCCCTAACGCCTGGACCAAGTGCTCGGTGGCGTTTGACAAGAGACACCCCAACACCATTGCCATCGTCTGCATGGAGAAAAGGTGCGTTGAAGAAGCTGAAATCACTCTCTCAATGTTATATTGACACACGCACGCACGCACGGCATGTTGTATCACACACTCGCGCGAGCCTACCTCCCACTTTTTGATCCATTTTGGTCGGAAGTTTCTGAGATGATAGCATAACGGTGCATGCTGACAACGGCTGTCATCGTGTGCGTGCAGGTTCTACCGCTGCGAGTTTGACCCGGTGAAAGGAGGCGACATGGTGCCGGGGGTGTACCACGAGAACTTCATGGACTTGTCAAGGGATTAGGGACGCAAGGCAGCAAGACATTTCTTTATGTCCAGTTGGAAGTCAATATACTTTCATGTTGATGATGTCCAGAGTTTTCTGCGTAGACTTGCCTCTATGACGTTGTATGAATCATGACTTCTTTGGCATTTCTATCTTCTTTTTTGGTGAACAGACATGCAACTCTCCTGCATGATCACAAAGAAAAAGAATTATAAGGTACAAAGTGTAACCACAAGTCCCTACCCCCTACGGCGTGACGCCTCGTGCAACCTACCGCATCACAATCCCCCCTCCCCTCCCTTTTTTGAAAAATAAAATATATTGATATCGTGAAGAAACCAATTTCACGCAGCCTCGACTCCTACAAGATGTCATAAAAATAAATCCAGGATGCACAAAGAAAAAAAAAGAAAAAAAAAAGGTTCCGCTACGATCGACTTCTCTCAGCAGCTGCATACAAACCACCATCAAATACAACACCCGGAAAACATAAAATGTCTCTAAAAGCAACACCTCCAAGAAGGAAACAATGCACAAGCACTGTCGTTGTCCGATCCAAGATCTTAGGTTTTTATCCTGAAAAAGTCTGAACTCTCAAAACAATTCCTTCAGCAAAGCAATTAACAAGCACAATCAATGAAGGTCGGACCCTAGATTTTCACCATAAAGTCATGGCCCCGTTTTTTCCCTATGACGTTAATGCCTCCGCTTTGCCGCCTTCTGTATTTTCTCCTTTCTCCCCTGTGTCGCTCATCAGTGCACTACTGACATTTCAATCTATAGCCAAGTTGGGGCGTCGATGTGCTGGCATAAAGCCTTCCCCTAAGGTTGTCGGGGTGCACATTATCAACATCGTCGGAATTTTGTTGCCGATGATCGTTGGGATCTCTCGTGTTGTCATGCAGCTAGCCGCTAATTCGCAGCACCCCTAACATGTACTCCACAATTCCATAAAAAAATTGTTCAAAATTCCGCAAACAATTCAATTTCCATATGGGGTGGGTTTCGGCGGCAGTTGTAGTCCGCTTACATGTCTGCCGCAAGTTACAGAGTCCGGCTCCAACGATGCAATTTTATTTTTTGCGGGACCAAACATGCAAAGCTTATCACGGTCGGTTCGACGTAGTTGTGGTTACCGAATTCCGTACGAACGACTTAAATCACGGTCACGGACGCGCACCGTACGTACGTCGTCGCCGCCGTGCTGATCCATCAAGTACTAGGGTTTCGACTGCGATTGATCGACCATGGTGCCTACGCCGTCGTCCCCCGCCGAAGCCGACTCCCCGATCGTCCACGTCGCCTTCAGCAGCGGCGCTTCCCACTTCGTCGCGTCCACAGCCACCGGGTTCCACGTCTTCTCCTGCGACGAGTCGGTCGAGCGCGTCCACTACAAGTCCACCGCCGTCGTCCCGGCCGGCGCCGTGGTGACCTCCGCCGAGCTGTTAAGGCGGTCGCGAGTGGCCGTTGTGACCCGGGAGAGAGATGCCGTCAACGGCGCGGTCGAGCACCACGCCATCTACTTGTGGGACGAGGCGAGCGGGGGGACGAAGAAGATGGCCATCGACTCGACCAAGACCCCCGGCATGTGCCCCGTGGGTGGGGTCCGCCTACTCGGGAACCACGTGCTCGTCGCCGGCCGGGAGATGGCGAAGCTACTGATCAACGGCGATTCCAAGACTGCAAAGCTGGTCTCGACGGGCCCGAACCCGCTGGGGCTGTGCGCGCTAGCGGTTGACCAGGCGGCGACGCTCGTGTACGCCCTGCCGCGGCTCGGGAAGGGCGCGGTGCAGGTCCGCCGGACCGGCGAGCCCGGCAGTGTCGTCGACGTGCGCGCGCACGCTTCGAGCCTGTCGTGCATCGCGCTCTCCCGCGACGGCCGGCTGCTCGCCACGGCCGGCTCCAAGGGCACGCTCGTGCGCATCTTCAGCACCGACGACGGCACCATGGTCCAAGAGGTATCCAACGCGACGGCTCAGTTTTAATTAGCTGTTTTTTCCTATTCTTTTTCCTTCTTTTTCTGCGAGGTTAGTAGTTTTTTCCTTGAAAATCCACATATGGGATAAGATTTTTAAATCAGCTACTCACTCCGTTCAATATTACTACTTGTCTAATACTGTATTTATGTAGATATTATATGCCTACTTTCGTGTACATTGATCTTCATGTTGGATCGTGTTCTTGACGTGCTGCGTACGTGCAGCTAAGGAGAGGTATCGACAGAGCAGACATCCACTGCATCGCCTTCTCGCTGGAATCCCAATGGCTGGCCGTCTCCAGCGACAAGGGGACGGTGCACGTTTTCCCTGTGTCCAGCGACGACAACGATACCCTCCCGGTAACCCTGCCGGCAGCGGAAGCGGCACCGGCACCGGCAACCGCCAAGCAGGGATCGTCGCTATCATTCTTGAAAGGTACAACGCCGGTTCTCCTATACAAGAACATATATATATACAACGCGCCTGCATCCAATTTGGTTTTTAAAAGTGTTTTCTTCGTGCATTTTGTGCAGGCTACCTGCCGAGCTACTTCAGGTCTGAGTGGTCGCTGGCGCAGGTCCGGCTCCGTGAAGGCGTCGAGTACACGGTGGAGTTCTGGCGGCACCACCCCAACACCATCCTCATCGCCGGCACGGACGGAAGGTGGGTGTGTCCCCTGCTTTCTTTTCTTACTACGGCGTAGTAGAACAGAATGTTGGCATGATCCGTGAACTGATATTGTTTGTCGTTGCGAATGGTTCATGCGTGCGTGCAGCTTCTACCGGTGCCGTTTCGACCCCATGAACGCGGGTGAGATGAAGCAGCTGGAGCACGAGAGATTCATCAAGAAGATCAAGAGTGAGGACAGCTAGAGGAAAATTTTCTTGGTTTAGTTGGAAGATTAGGAAGTACCACTACACGCCTCTAGCGCCTTAGTGTTGATTCTGTGGTTGTTTCGTAGCTGTTGCTACTTCTTAGTAGAACGCATGTGTGTTGCTACGGGCTACAATATATATATTTTAGGAAGCATCTTTGATCATAACTTTTAAAACTCAATTATGTCCCTCAATCTAGTAAGTTACACCTGCGGGTTGTTTTATAAATGCACTATTTGTTATTTTAGTTGTTGGTATATCAAGGAGAAAAAATTACGCTACAAAATAAAATTCAGTAATTAGACATGCATGACCTTGGTATCAAGAATGATTGCATACATAATTTTTTGAAACGTGTGTTGACAGTTGACACACATATCCATTTTGTTTAAAAGAACAATATTTATATCAACAAAAATCCAAGAGTTTGTACAACTCATGAATGTATGCGGTTAACATGTAATTATGAAAGAAAAAAAGGTCTATAGGATGTCATTTACTAATGAGATGACATAACCGATCTTTTGATTCCTTTGGTATATAGAATGCAAGATCATTGCAATGCAAATCAATAATACATGTCCACTCTCCTCTTGTGAATGTCTTCTCCGATAGGTCTTGGGTGTCAACTTTCTGCCATGTCATGTGAAGGACAATTATGAGGCCCAAAACATTGTATTTCGTCACGTATAATTTTTGTATAACAGAAAAGTGAGATTAAAAAGCTAGCAACCACATGCATCTTGCTGTTTAGATGAAGGGTAGATATGTTACCGGTAGGTAACGTTGACGCTCAAAACTACTTTCTGCAATTAACCCGTAATGAGCACGAAAACGAGGTATCTTCTGATATAGACTACCCTAAAAAATTCATGTTGATCTGTAACCCGGCGGCAGTTTGCGAATCTGAGCCCATATCGCAAACCGATCAAGAGCGATCGTATTCGGCAGTGCTAAGCCGCATCATATGGTTCAATGATCACAGCAAACCCTCGAAAGTGCCACGGTCCGCCTTCAGTTGCCTTCATCCAATCTCCGAGGCAGAAGCACTGAATGGTGAACAGATTCTCTTCCAAGGCTATGAACTTCACCTCCTGAGACGTCCCCCATGCCGTCTGCATGTGAGAGTAGAACGTAGGAGGGGTAAATTCATTCGTGGTATGGACCCTCGCGAGTGCCAGCCACTTGATGCCCTCCTTTGCCACATCTTCTGTATGCTCAAATATCAAATATCACATCATCGTAATCCCCCTCCCCTAGTCCCATCTTCCCAGACCATATCATCAAGATCCTCCATCGCCCCCCCCCCCCCCCCCCCCC
>CBMN011744262.1:0-17903 GCA_000582825.1 Hordeum pubiflorum | reverse complement strand
CTGGGTAAACAACGTCTCCTTCGTCTCCTGTTACCCTCGATTCTAGTCTCACAGCTCGGGACCCCCCACCCGAGATCCGCCGGTTTTGACACCGACATTCGTGTTGCCTCTACTGGCCTTTTTCCGATGCTTCCCACTTCATCGATGCCTGGGGGGATCTTCATCTTCTCGTCCCACGTCGTCTCTGGGGGTTTCCACCATGTATACGTCATAGGTGGATGTTACCGCCCACTTGCCGGTCTTTGATTTAGCAACACCAGGTCGACCCCCAATGTCTTCCTTCATGTCAGCTTCCTCAGATGCATACTCCAGCACATTGGTTAAATCCTCCACCATGGCGACAAGGTGGGTGGTGGGTGGGATGTAAATTTCTCGGTTATCGGCTTTACATTCGATTCGATCATAGAACGAGGTCTGATCGTCCAAAATTCCTAGGCTCTGGATTTGGTCTAGCATCTCGTTTAAGAGAGAGAGGTTCGTCAGGTTCATTGCATGGCTATAGGGCAGGCTAATCTGAAGCATGTTTGCCGGAGATGAAAAACCGGTGTTAGGGCTTAAATCGGCCTCCATAAGGGCCTGGCCCATCGTGGGAAGTGACCGAATCTGAACTCGAGGCCGGTTCCGAAGTAGGATGGGATTTAGGTCCAAGATCCGGGGTGATGTTTAGGTCCGTGCTTGATAATAGGTCAGATGCGGGATCTGGGCTTAAAGCCGGTTCAGGGGTGGGATCAGACCCAAGGTCAAGATCCAAAGTGATAGTCATTGGATCCATGCTTGAAGCTGGATCCGTCATGATATCTGGTGCATGGCCCAGATCGGAGATTGATTTTGAGGTCAAGGCCACAACGTCCGATAAGTTCTCCAGCCAATCTGGGGGCCAACCAGAGAGGGCTAAACTGTCGTGGGAGTCTGTAGTGTACTCCAGGCTGCCGAATATGACCACTTGGTCAGGGACGAAGCTCTCAACACGGCCGAGGCAGCCGGTGGCGCCAGCGTGGAGGACAACACTGCCAAACGTGAAAAGCTTGCCGGGGACGAAGATGTCACCGCAGCTGATGTCATCGTTGATCTGAAGACGAGTCATCAATCTGATTTGACCACACATCGGACCTGTATGGGGCACCAATGTCGGTACTAAAACCGTCTGATCTCGGGTAGGGGGTCCCGAGCTATGGATCTGGGATCAATGGTAACGTGAGAGAAGGGAGACAATGTTTATCCAGGTTCGGGCCCTCACGAAGAGGTAAAACTCTACGTCCTGCTTGATTGTATTGATGATGGGGTATCGAGTCTACCTCGAGATCGGTTGTGTATGCTCTAAACCCTTTGTGTCTATACAAACCTAAACCCTCGGCTTATATAGATGCCCGGGGTACCTGGGTTACACATTGGGTCGGTTACCAACTACAGATAAGCCTGTCGAATACATGAATTGTCCTTGGAGTGTACATCAAGTCTTCGGTGATCTTTAACTTGTTCACGATCAAGTCTTAGGCTCCAGCTGTCTTCCACGCGGTGGCCTTAGTAGGCCCCATTCCGACCCATGAGGATAAAACACCTCGGGCTAGTACCCCTAGTCCAGGACACCCTCAGTGATGGTGGTGGCTTCATCGTCCCACGAGTCGGGGCCTCGACTAGGCCGCACTCGACGAGGTTGATATCGGCCACCTGCTGGTGGTGGCAGGTACGACGGAGGGGCAACGACGTTGAGGAATCCTAGAAAAAAGATGTCAAGCGACAAGAGGATTGGAGAGATCGACAGAGAGATGGTTTGTTTGAGAGAGGGGTGAGTTGGGTCGACAAAGGGGAGGGGATTACGCGTGAGGGAGAAAACCCCATCGTGAAGGGCATCATGGGAAGTGAGGTGCAATTAAACCGGTGAGGCAAAATTTAACCAGTTGGTTGGCTAATTTGTTTGTGGGTAGTTAATCGAAGTGGAGGAGTTCAAACCAATACCAAAACCAGTTAGGTTATGTTATCAAACATTGATTCCTTTTCATAGATTTGAAATTTAAAAATTGATTAGAGACCAGCGTGATTGATTCCTTTCCATAACGACATAACTAAATTTGATAGATAAAACCAGATTAAGTAGATCAATGAGCTAAAAACCTGTTTAAATAAATTGTTGGGATAGAAAAAAATAGGTGAGGGAGATGTAACCTGAATCGAGGCAACACTACCAACTAGCAATGACGTATAGGTCTGTGCTGATTCTGATAGTATGTTGATCACGAAATAATAGGTTGGTTATAGAAAAAATGAAACAGAAAAAAAACGAAACCAAAAAACGAAACATAAAAAACGAAAAGAACACGCACATGTGTCAAATTGGCCGGCCAACTTTGCTTATAGTTGATGTTTTGGTAAGATTTGATTTGATTTGGTTAGGAGTAGTGGAAGGCAAGAAAATTTTGGATTTAGTTGAGATTTTTCTAAGATTTAATTTGAATGAGTTAATGGTTGAAGTTGTTTTAGGAAAGTGTTGATTTCATTGAGTTAATGTACACGTCAAATGGTAAGATGCTCATGAGTGTAACATAGTGTTGGTGAGAGTGAGGCTAGACTACCAACTCCTTTAAGAACAGGGAAGAGAGAAGATATATATACTGTCTAGGGGCCAACAGTGTAGCGATGAGTTCACTTACGAATATACATGCGTGGAGTTTATAACAAAAAATTGAGAAACACGAAACAATTAGTTTCACTTGGGATAGTAATGAACTTTTAAAAATAATAATAATGGTGAAAGGATAAAAATAATAACAAAGGTGAAAGGATAAAAAACCCGGAGAAACGCATTTTACTTTATTATCAGTAAAAAAGGGTAGGTACATGTTTTGTGGGCACGCACAGCGAGTACTATATATATGGAACCGGAGGAAGGCCCTTGATTATCGAAAAATAAATAAACAGTGGCTGTTTAATTTCACCGCTGGGGCGGCCTCCACCGTCAGATATACTTACTTTAGCCAAGACTTCAACATAGACGGTCCACATGGACCCTCGATCATTTCCGTCGCACTGGGCCCCACTGATCAGTCCTTGCCGAGTCACCGGAGTCACTGGACGAAAAGATCCGACCCGTTACCACCGGCCGCAGCACCGTACTCCATAGGCTCAAACAAAACACCGACCCTGCTCGTGCTCTGGCACCTCCCCTCTCCCCTCCCAGATCTGCACGACCACCGCTACTCTTCCCAGCTCCGGCGATCGCCGGAGCCCAACTGCGGCGGCAGCGTGATGGACCTCCTCATCGCGCAGATCACTACCGATCTCCGCTCCTCGGACGCTCTCCGGCAGTCGTCAGCACTCTTGCAGGCACTGCAGCAGTGCGCCGCCGGCCGCGACGTCTCCGCGTTAGCCCGCACCGCCGCCACCGAGATCCTAGCGGCGCCCTCCTCCGCCGTCTGCAAGCGCCTCGCGCTCGACCTCCTCCGTGCGCTGCCCCTGCCCCCCGATCTCCTCGACCCGCTCCTGCTCTCCTCTCTACGCTCCGACCTCTCCTTCCCGGATCCCGACGTCGCCGCCTCCTCTATCGCCTCATTCCCGTCGCTCCCCTCGCACCTACTCCCAACCCTCCTCTCCTCCGCGCACGCCGACATCGCTGCCGCTCTCTCCTCGCCCGCCGAGTCACTCCGCCTTGCCGCCGTCACCTCCCTCTCCTCCCTCCTCCCGCGCGATGACCTCGCGCTCATGTGCTCCACCAACCCCTCGCTCATGGGGCACGCCACCACCTGGTGGGGCCGTCTGACCGAGCTGGCCTTGGACTCTGCAGACGCAGTGGCAGCCGCAGCGTTCGAGGCACTTGCTCGGCTGTTCCAGGAGCTGGACGCGCGGCGTATGAGCCGGCTTGCTGGGGACAAGCTCGTTGATGGAGAGGGCGCGCTCGCTGTGCGTGCCCAGTGGGCAGCCGACGCCATCGACTTCATCTGGTCCCGGCGAAACATGCTCATTGCTCGATCAATGGTGATGCCCGTTGAGAGCTTCCGGGTCACTGTGTACCCTCTTGTGCATGCAGCAAAAATGGTTGCATCTGGCGCGGTGAACACACTGCGGCAGATTGCCAAACCAGGAGACACTACAGTAGCTGATACCGTGGAGGCGAGCGCGGAGAAGTTGGTGGGGGTGTCTGACATTGTCTCGCACTTGCTTCCTTTCCTTAGCTCGCTGGAACCGCCCCTCGTATTTGAGGTGGGGATCAATATGCTCTCGCTCGCAGATGCGCCCGGAGGCAAGCCGGAGTGGGCTTCAGCTGCCATTATTGCAATCCTGACACTATGGGACCGACAAGAGTTCTCATCGATGAGGGAGACGATCGTCAGGGCTGTTGTGGCAAATCTCCATTTGCTTGATCTTGGAATGCAGGTACTAAATCAATTGACTTATAAGAGCAATTCTCCTTAGTCTGATCAACTGGCGGTAAATCTACTGGTTGTGTCTTGTGCCCAATGTCAATGAGGCAACTACTGGATTAAGGATCCTGGAAATGGGCATTGACACTGGTAGCCAAGTTTGTAGTATGAAGTAATTTTGCAGGCTTCTATTTTCGTGCCAATACATGTATTTTTCTGTCATCAATTATACACGATATAAATTGTAGTTGAAACATAGCCAGCCTTTCAGCAGCATAAGCTATTGTTTGAACTAGAGTCTGTCAAGTAATTCTAGTAACACACAATTCTACTAGTTAGTGTTGTTTTTAGTGCACAAGCCTGAAACCATACGGCTCCGAAGATTTAAAACTAATATTATAAATCTCAATTTTCAGTACAATGAAGTGTTATTAGTTATCATATTCATAAATTCTGATCCCACTGCTGACATTCTTGTTTGAACCAAACAAATTAAGTCTTATCCCACGTGATCTCCTATTTCAGTCTTATATCCAAGAATCCAAAAATCTATTTTGTTGTTGTTAGACTGGTGAATAAAATGGTACTTTAGTAGGTTGTATTTCCATGTGCTGATTGTTGTCCGTTTATTTTGACAAAAAATGATTTTCTGAAATGCTAGTATATACATTTTTTATTTATTACATTTTTCATCATTTGTTGTCATCTCTAAATACGGCAAGTAAAAATCTTGCTAGTGTATTGTTAGCAATAATCTTGTCTAGCAAATAGTTTAAAGTAATTGTGATCAGGATGGCCGGTGATTAGGCTAGTTAGGTGTATTAGTACAATATAGTACTATACGACTTGCATGTCGTGTGTCAAGTACTAGTAGCACTTGGCTGTGTCCATGTTAGTTTGGCTAGGGAATAGTTCTAGGTCCGGTTAGAATTAGTAGTACGTGTCCAACTTGTCATGGTGTCTGTTTGTACTAGGGTGTCTAATCTGCTTAGGATTGGTTAGCCGTGTCCTAGTAGGATTAGTTAGCCGTGTCAAATACTAGTAGGTTTGGGCTGAGTTGGGTCGGCACTGGTCCTGGTTGCTGCATATATATATGTGCAGCTGGTCGTGAAGTTGTACTGAGAAAATAGAAAAGAAATAAAGAGAAGAATAAGGCACGACACATGCCTTTGGCCAAACGTTTTCGTGCGTGTGTGTGTTCATGTGTTTTGATGTGACTGATCCTGTAGGCGGAATTCCAACATATATCGCAACTACTTTGTTGGTGTATTCCTTAGCATTAGCATTACCTTATGATTACATAGTTATAGGCACTATATCACAACTCAAAATTTATTTATTATTCTACCTTATCGGCTAAGTGCTGAGTTGTGTTGTCATGATAGATCAGTTACTAAGCAACTTAAGCCCATAGGTGATACAATGTTGTTTGCTCGCTATCCATTCAAATTCAGCAGACACATTACTTAGCATATAATCATCAATATTTATAACATGTGGAGCCAATGTAAAATGGTTGCCCATACACCCCATATTCTCCTTTTCTTTTTCTTTTTCTTTTCCGAGTTTCTAAAAAATGTGAAACAATTCATTGATTGGAGTCATGCCATATCATGTGCTAGCAGATCTTTACCAGTTTCTTCCTTCCGTGCATAACTTGTGAAGACGATAGCGAGAGGGACAATTTCAGTTTAGTGAACAAGTGTTGTGCAAATTTGTGTTCAAGATGGATTTACAAAAGCATGTTCTGTGATGCAGGTGTCTCTGTTCAAAAGGCTGCTTCAGATGCTGAAAAATTTGAGAGCAGAGTCTGATCGCATGCATGCATTGGCATGCATTTGCCGAACTGCTCTTTGTGTTGATCTTTTTGCAAAGGAGAGCGTTCGAAGAGGTCAGAAGCCCGTTCCAGGAACAGATGTGATATCTCTTTTTGAGGATGCAAGGGTGAAGGATGATCTAAACAGCATAACAAGCAAAAGCTTGTTCAGAGAAGAGCTAGTTGCCTCACTGGTTGAAAGTTGTTTCCAGCTATCTCTTCCACTACCCGAGCAGAAAAATTCTGGGACAGAGAGCAGGGTTATAGGAGCATTAGCCTATGGAACTGGTTACGGTGCGTTGAATTGGACAGAACCTGCTTTGGATGTGGTGGAAGTTTGCAGGCCTTGTGTTCTCTGGGACTGTGATGGGCGTACCTATGCAATTGATTGCTATCTGAAGTTGCTTGTACGGCTTTGTCATATATATGATACCAGAGGTGGCGTAAAGACAATTAAGACTGGTGCATCTCAAGATCAGATTCTAAATGAGACTAGACTAAGAAATTTGCAGCTACAGCTTATCAGGGATCTTCGCGAGGTTATGATTCATCTCATTATTTTCATATTCAAACACATTTTGTTATGCATTTAAATACCAGTTGGTTGTAAGGTGCGTTTTTTATTCATTACTAACGCAATGGCATAATATTTTTCTTTTTCTTGATCCCACCTAGTTCTATGCCAATAAATTTCTTATTCATTACTAATTCAATGTAAGGTGTGGGCTTTATACTCTTATTTATTACTAACTTAACGGCACCTACTTTGTCAATGCTTTACCTGCGTATGGATCTGACTATGCCTGCCTTTGCTTGGTTTCCATGCACACTTTCTTCTTCCACTGCAAATTGTTTGCAGCTTAAACTGTGCCATTCTGTAAAGATTGTTTTCTAGTTAGAGATGATTAATAGAAGACCAATGGTGTCATTAATTCTTCAGTACCTTTTCTTGAATCCAGATTGGCCTATAAATTTATTAAATGTGAATAAATGTTTCAGGTTCATACCTCAAGAATATCATCACGGCTGATATGGGCAATTTCTGAACACTTTGACCTTGAAGGTCTTGATCCACTTTTAGCTGATGACCCAGAGGATCCTCTGAATATCATCATATCTAACATGCATAAGACTTTATTCAACACCGATTCCTCTGCCACTACATCAAATAGGATACAAGATGTGCAGGCTGTCCTCATATGCGCTCAGCGTTTGGGAGCCAGAAATGCAAGAGCAGGCCAGCTCCTCAGTAAAGAATTAGAGGAGTTCAGGTCAAGTACTTCAGCTGATTCTGTCACCAAGCATCAGTCACGTTATGTCTTGCAGATAATAAAGTATGTGACGAATCATCCAGATAACAGGTGAGGGTTGCATCTTGAAACTAATTATTTTACATCAGGTTGCTATTTGCAGAAGTTCTATATCTAAAAAAAAAGAAATACTCCACTGGAACATGCATTTGAAAAAAAAAAACTACCATGTTTAACTCTCCAATATTTCATCCAGGTGGGTTGGTGTAGGTGATGCTACAGGAGATTACCCTTTTAGCCACCACAAGCTTACAGTTCAGTTTTCAGAGGCTGCTGCTGCACAAGATAGGAAATTGGAGGGATTAGTTCATAAGGCTATTCAGGAGCTTTGGAGGCCCAATCCCAGCCAGTTAACTCTCCTACAGACAAAGGGTATCGGTGCTTTGCACAAAGATCTTCCAAAAGCACGCACTCTGACTGGCAGCAGCGATCCATGCTACATCGAAGCATATCATTTGGTGGATCCAACTGATGGCAGAATCACCCTACATCTAAAGGTATAACCTGATCAATGATCTTTTCTGTGTACATCTAACATAATTTCTATTGATCTGTACTGCTGTGTCATGGTTACTGTTGAACAATGGTTAGGTTAGGAACTTTATATCTTTATTTATTGCACCTGTGAGTTTATGTGCACTTTGCCACCTGGAAAAATGGTGAGAAATTAAAACAACTATGTGTGGTTGCTGACATATTGCCTTGCTGTAAGCCATAATATTGTTTGACTTGGAGCTGTATGATTGTCCTTTTTTTTAATAATGTACACTTTTGCAGATTTTGAATTTGACTGAGCTGGAACTCAACAGGGTGGATATCCGAGTTGGGCTCTCTGGAGCATTGTATTATATGGATGGGTTTTCCCGCACTGTTCGCCACCTGCGTAATCTTGTTTCCCAGGTGCCTCCACGATCTTGAAATGCCTATTTTGCATATGATTTGCTGTGCAGTTTTTTAATTTCAATTATGTATCGATAATTAAATATTTAATAATTTGTCAATAATGTTAAGAGTTTGACATTAGTCAGAACGGGCAGGCAAATCTAGGGCTGCAGTTGTTTGCAAATATATTGTTTTAATGTAGTTTACAGTGAAACATTTTCTTCCTCGGTTAGTGAACTTCTCAATCTATTTCCTGGCAAAATTTAAATACCCCTACCTCCCAATGTAGTATACCTGTCTAGCCAGTTGAGCTCACATTATATTGCACACTAGATATAATGTGGTAGTTGAGACTATGAAATCCACTATCATGATCATGATGTTGTTAAATGTAAGTGATTTTCAAAGAGCCAGGCCATCTAGCATTGCGGCGGCTTTCAAGTTAATGACAGTATCTTGTTTCTGGATGAGTTGCGCTAAAAAATGTGGGCTATTGATAAAAATAGATAGTGATAATAAATATTATATCATTGGGTAAGTACTGCCATCACAGAGTAGCTAATCCATATTTGCATCTAATTTATTTGGAAAATGCCTTGTCAATTCTGCAGGATCCAGTCCAAAGTAGTGTCACTGTGGGAGTTTCACATTTTGAGAGATGCTCTCTCTGGGTTCAAGTCCTGTATTACCCATTCTACGGAAGTGGAGGATCGGCAGACTATGAAGGAGATTATGCAGAAGAGGACTCACAAATGACGAGGCAGAAGCGTGCTCTCCGGCCAGAGCTTGGGGAGCCGGTTGTTTTACGGTGTCAGCCCTACAAGATCCCTCTCGCCGAACTTCTCTTGCCATATGAATGCTCTCCGGTTGAGTATTTTCGTCTATGGCCAAGCTTGCCAGCCATGGTTGAGTGCACTGGCACATACACATATGAAGGTAGTGGTTTCAAGGCCACTGCTGCTCAGCAGTATGATAGCTCTCCTTTCCTCAGTGGGTTGAAGTCAATTTATTCTAAGCCCTTCCATCAAGTCTGCTCTCATTTCATCCGAACAGTTGCTGGGTTCCAGGTAAGCATTTGATAGTCACTTAGACGGTGTTATGCCCCGGTCTTGATTCTATCCTGTGCAGAGTTACCATTTGTGTAAGGTTATAACACATGTATCTTCCACAGTTGTGTTACGCCGCAAAGACGTGGTTTGGTGGGTTTGTGGGCATGATGATCTTCGGTGCAAGTGAGGTCAGCCGAAATGTTGATCTGGGCGACGAGACAACCACGATGATATGCAAGTTTGTCGTGCGCGCATCTGATGAATCGATCACAAGAGAGATCGAATCGGACCTCCAGGGCTGGCTGGACGACATCACGGACGGCGCTGTTGAATACATGCCTGAAGAGGAGGTGAAGAGCGCAGCTGCGGAGCGGCTGAAGATATCCATGGAGAGGATAGCGCTACTCAAGGCGGCCAAACCTAAGATGCCGCCCGCGAAAACCGAGCAAGAAGAGGAAGAGGAGAAGAAGCAGAGCGAGGAGCTGGACGGGTTTGGGAACCCCAAGGGCCCCTCGACGCTCTCCAAGCTCACGGCGGAAGAAGCCGAGCACCGTGCGCTCCAGGCAGCCGTGCTCCAGGAGTGGCACCAGCTCTGCAAGGAGAAAGCCATGAAGGCACAGTGAGGCCTGGGGCTGGTTTGCGCTCCGCCTGTGTAATTTTGTATCTGCCTTTTCCTCAACCCACATTTTGATTTCTTTTCTTTTTCAGCCGACATTTTGATTTTTGAGTATGTATAATCCTGCAGATTTCTTGATTTGTTCATTGTATTCACAGAAGATATTGTTGTACCACGACGATGTTATGTTCTTTTTGTAACAATAGCTCAAAGCTTTAGTGTGAATGAGAATGACTTTTCCCTCCCTTTTTTTTCGTGAATCTTTTGTACGGCAATTTTTGAAGGAAATTCCATCGATTAGGTGCTGAATTAATTCCTTGCCTATTATGCTTACTGACTGTAGGGTCAGCTGAAATGAACCCTACTTGTCTGTCCGTGCCGCCTATGAAATGCATGGCCCACCTGGCCTCTCTCTCTAGTCTGTCCCCTCGCTGCGCGGTCTGCGAAGTGCCAACTCCCAACTCCCCCGACCACCCGGCGGCGGCGCCGCCGCCACCAACCTCTCACTGCCTCCTGCAGCCGAGCGCTCTCCCCACAACAAGGCGCCGGCCTTGCTCGTCGCGAACTCGGCGAGTTGGTCTGGACAGCGAGCGAGCTGTATGGGAGTCGAAGCGAGCCCGGAACCGGAAGATAGTCTCGCGGCGAGGAGGAGGCGGAGGAGGAGCAATGACCTGGGCGCGGACGCAGCTGTCCACGCGGCTGATGAACGTCAGCCTCGCGGCGCTCTGCCGCGGCGGCGGCCTCGCCCGGGCGGAGTCCGTCCTCGTGGACGCCATCCGCCTCGGCATGCCCCCCGACGTCGTCACCTACAACACCCTCCTCGCCGCGCACTGCCGCGCCTCGGGCCTCGACGCGGGGTTCGCCGTCCTGCGCCGGATGCGGGAGGCCGGGGTGAGCCCTGACGCCGTCACCTACAACTCCCTCATCGCCGGCGCCGCGCGGGGTGGGCTCACGATGCGCGCCCTCGACCTGTTCGACGAAATGCTCCAGGCGGGGATCGCCCCCGACGCCTGGAGCTACAACGCGCTCATGCACTGCCTGTTCCGGTCTGGCCACCCGGAGGATGCCTACCGGGTGTTTGCCGATATGGCCGAGAAAGGCGTCGCGCCGTGCGCCACCACCTACAACACACTCCTGGATGGGCTCTTCAGGTTCGGTCACGCGACGAACGCGTACAGGATGTTCAGGTACCTGCAGAGGACGGGGCTCCCGGTGGGCATTGTGACTTACAACACGATGATCAACGGGCTGTGCAGGTCAGGCAAGGTAGGGCACGCCCGCATGGTCCTCAGGGAGCTTGGGAGGACCGAGCATGCCCCGAACGTCGTCACTTACACGACGGTCATGAAGTGCTGCTTTAAGTATGGCAGGTTTGATCAGGGGCTGGAGACCTTCTTGTCATTGCTGGACGGAGGGTACATTCCAGATCTCTTCCCATACTGCACGGTGATTAGTGCGTTAGTCAAGAAGGGACGGATGGAAGAAGCAAACACCTACAGTGAGCTAATGATACGTACTGGGTTCAGGCTTGACAGTGCATGCTATAATACGCTTATTTACCTGCGGTGCCAGGAAGGGAAGCTGGATGACGCGTTTGAGCTGCTGAGTATGATGGAAGAGGGCGGTCTGGAGAGCGATGAGTACACATTCTCAATTTTGGTCAATGGTTTGTGCAGGATGGGACATTTCGAGGCTGCACATAAGCAGTTATGTTACATGGAGATAAGGGACATGGAATCAAATGTTGTTGCTTACAATTGCTTGGTGGACGCACTCTGCAAATCCGATGAGGTGGATGCAGCCATCAAATTACTGCACAACATGAAACTGAAGGATGATTTTACTTACACATCATTAGTTCATGGTCTATGTAAAGTGGGTAGGTATCATATGGCATCCAAATTCTTGCGGATCTGCTTGCGCGAAGGGAGCAGCGTTCTTGCATCTGCAAAGCGTGCTGTCATTGCTGGCCTTCGTAGTGCAGGGTTTCAGAATGACGTGAGGAAAGTTCGGGCAGCATTACGTATGGCTAGGCTGTTAAAACCATAATCCAAGGAAAACAGTCTGCAACTTCACTGGGTGGTCCTGCAGAATCGAGAAGATCAATTGAGCAGACATTGAAATTCGGAGATGATCCTGCACCGAGAGGAATGCCAAACATCCAGTTCGTGTGGCATAAACTGGAGGAAGGAAAGTAGGATCATGCTGTTGTTGACGGGTGTTACTCCTCTTATACCTCAGCTCTTGGAGATACCATATTGGCTGGCAATGTTGCAGTATGCAATCAGCATTGTCACCCTTAGAGCCAAGCGTCAATTGAAATTATACAGCAGGAGAAGATGCAACATGTGATCCCTAGCTGGCAAGTGGTCATGATGCCAGCGCAGTATACGCAGGAAGTGATCTCTGCCTGGTCCACGCATCACCTTGGATGTGAATATTATTTGGATGGCGCTGATAAAATCCAAGTGATCATTAGCATTCCAAAGTTTCAATAGAGGTAATTATGAATTATATATTTGCAATCAGTATTTTTTGTTTAACGCAGCGAATACCCTATCATCGTCATGGAGTTCAAATTTCATGTGAAGCATATTGCTAATTGCCCCCTCTTTTAGGTGATCGGTGTGATGATTTGATCAGGATCCTGTTGCTCCAGACATGATGCAGTATAAGAACACAAAATGCAAATATTGGTACTTAGTACACAACAGTTCATTTGTTCATCATTTTTGCTTCGTTGTTTAATTCTTGTGAAGCGGGAGAAAAATAATATTGTTTTGGTCACCATCATGTAACATCATTAACCTGTTTGAAGAAAATATATATGCCAATGAAAGAAAAATTAACATAACCGTGTTTCTGCTATGCTGCCTATGCTGTAGATTTGTCGTTGGACAGGCATGCTGCTGCCTATTCTTAAGATTTTGATAGTCTAACTTAAACCATCACCAAATTATTTTTTGTTGCACCGTATATCGTTTGTTCTTCTCCATTGACTGCATATGGTCTTCAGATGGTGAAATCATGCAAGTGTATGTGGAAGTGTATAACCTAGTCCTGTATGGCACATAGCAATGTCACATTCTTATTATTATTTGGTTTATTTGCATGCTAATGACACTTCTACATATCTGTGATCATTGATATGAATTCATTGTGTTCCATTTCATTCACTTGCCTCATATGGTTTCAGTTGCTGCTCTGTTTGTCAGTGAGTTTCCGAGTGTATGTGGTTACATCTAAAACGCACGCTGTTTGGAACCCAAGACACTTTATTAAAATTATTATTAGCAACAAAGCTAAAGGGACAAATCCCAGACAGTATGGAAAAAAGACACATCCCACACAGAGCACCAGTAGCCAAAACACTTTATTATTACTTGGCCCGCCTTATGCTGACATTGAAGGTGTGCTCGTTGACGAGGTGGAAGACACAGAGGTCCCCGACCTTGATCCCGTGGTGGCCGGAGAAGTGGCCCCATCCGGCCTTCATGCGCGCCTGGTCGCTCGTCAGCGTCAGCTTCACGGGCCACGACCTCCCGCCCGAGTCCTTGAGTATCATCAGCCGGTTCGTCGCGATGCCGTTCATGACGCAGAACTTCTTCCCGATGTTCTACACGAGCCCAAGCCAAAACAAAGACTATAAGTTCACGGTGCATATCTATCTGAACTAGAGGGTATAGATTCGATTTTGAACCAGCTAAAGAACTTGCCATGTAGCTGTAGCGAATGTTGCAAGGAGTCGCCGTCTTGGCGTAGAAAGGGAGGGTACCGGTGTAGTCGGACTCCTTGGCCTCCGTTGCGATGCCGGAGTGGGTGTCCGCTTGGGCATACTTCTCTGTGGTGGCATCTTGCTCGCCGTCATTGTCTTCCATCAGAATCCTGCGAGGTTTGCACTGCTTCTTTGCCTGTATGGCACCATCACCGGTAAGGCTCCTGTCACTGATCTTCCTGGTTTTCTGAGCATGTGTACCACCTGCGAAACATGCAAGATAAGCCCCATTGTTAATCTTCCTGATTTTTACGCTCGCTATATCTACCTACCTGGTATGTATATGCAGATTTGTTTACACAGAATATTGGAAATGGTGAGCGGTGTTTTATCTGTACGTATGCAGGAGATGTATTTTCGGGACACGTCGAGGTATTTTTTTGGGGTATATAGTTCTCTGAATGGGTGAACATCACCTATTCACAGTGATATCCCTCCTTTCGCACATGTGCACCATTGATTCTTATAGTGATTTATTTGACATTCACCATATTTCTCACACAACTATTCACTATGAGTTATGGTGTAGCTGTTCTTTTTTCTGCTACGGATAAGTTGGGGTGTAGTTGATGAGTGTGAAAGTATACTTCTATCTATCGAAAGGAAAAATCATTCTATATATGTTTAACATTTCTGGTTCTCCACAAGTAAGTGTAAAGGGTCTATAATAAATAAATAAATCTTAGTACTCCCTCCGTCCAGAATTAGTTGACGCTCAACGGATGTATCCGGATGTATTTCAGTGCAAGATACATCTGTTTGAGCGTCAACTAATTCCGATTCCGGACAGAGGAGGTAATACTTTTGAGAGGGTAAAAAAAGATATGCTTATAAGAATTGAGAATTTTAAACATCTCAGTTAATGAAATTAACATCCCAAGCAAACATTTATAAGAACTGAGAATATGGAACATTATTAGGGCCTCCTAATTGCATGGGAATTTTGGAGGATTATAATCCTTCGGAATATTCCTACGTGGGTTGTTTGATTTGCGATTGCAATCCATAGGATTTTTTAGGATTTGCTTGTATTCCCTCTGATCCTTATTAGTTGTCGCTCAAACGGATGTATTACGTGTAATACATCAACTAATATGGATCGGAGGGAGTACTATGTTTCATAGGAAAATTTCCATCCATTCCCAACCTCACCTGAACAATCCTACGCTTTTCTGTGCACAACCAAACGACCATAAAATCCAGTAGTTTTCAATATGCCACAGGCTCGATTCCTGTGTTTTTTCTATTCATCTGTTTTATTACAAATAATGTGAATCAAAGAAGTCCTAAAATGCAGATTCTACATGATCTTGGTTTCCTTTAGTTTTTCTCATGAGGTGTACCTTTCTTCAAAACAAACAAGTTTATTGTTTCCATCGTGTGATCATACTTTATATATAGCTACGCTGTTAATTTATTAAAGATAATATAGACTTGACAATTGTGACGTGATATCTTTGCAGGAAAAACACATTCACACATAAACTCATTCTGAGAAGAAGCGACGTACCATGACCCTTGGAGGTAGGCTGCGATCCACAGCCAGTGCCGGACCGCTTCCTCGGTGCTGTCTGCTCTAACAATGTGCCGGTGACGACGAGGTCGTCGTAGTTCTTGATGCACCCGGACGTCTCGAACACCTTCACGGTGAACACCATGTTCCCTTCGTACTTGAACACCAGGAAGTTCTCCTCCTCCAGCCTGTTGGCCCTCACAAACTCGGCCCAGCCACTCGCGAAGTAGACGTCACTGTCGCCGCCGTGGCCGTCTCGGACCACGTCGACGTGCCAGAACTTGCCCAATGGGCTCATCAGGGTGGCTCGCCGGAGCCCAGGCTCAGCTGCCAGGTGCCGCCGCATGAACTTGGCAGGGATCGGCATCTTCTCCATGAAGTCCATGAAGAGCACCTTGAGGAACTGAGGCTTGCCGCCGGGAGCCTTCCGGTTGCTGTCAGCGGCCATTTTTTCTATCGTGTGGACCGCGCAGCAAGTTTTTCCAGAGCACACACCGGTGGAGGAAGACGAAGAATAGCAAGGGAACAGTTATTATAGGCGTTACTGTAGAATTGGGGCCAATATGTTTAGCATTGAACATGGGAATTAATCTGGCTGTCAAGGAATGGCTTCATTTCTCTTTGGCGAATTAAAATCTTTAGCTGGAGCTTTCAGAGCAGCCGGTAAATTTAAAGAGCGGCGGTAACATATTTTGCTAGTAGTAAAATTGGAAGAATTTTAGAAGTCGCTGGATTGCCGTGACACGTCCTCACATGGTTGCAACTTGAAAACAATAAAATTTGGTAGCAAAGTGCACTTGATTACACAACACAGAATATAAGAATGTACGGGGAATAAAAATTTCTTTTAGTCTCTCTCTGATTATTGGGAGGACCAAATTTCTTTTACATGTCTTTCTTCGGGAACATGAGTTGTTTGGTTTATAGGATTGAATCATAAGTAGGGATGTAGGCGGGCATCCCGCATAAGCCTGCATAAACATGATATTAGTTTAAACTAAGCTAAATCTGCTCGGAAGAATTATAATTAACCTGAGATATTTTGACTTGGAAGCGGGGCGGATTGGGCGCCCCTCTACATCCCTAATCATAAATATTCTTTTGCATCCACTCAAAGCACCTGATCCATCATCTCCCTCGTCGTTGGTAGATCTCCCTTAAATTCGGCATCTGGAGCGTTCAATTCTTTAGCATGGAAACCCTACGAGCAACATTTTTTTCTACACATGTAACATTGTCGCCACATTTTTTTTCTCATTGTACTTTAAAAACATGTAAAAAAATGTTTGAACATATGGGACACACCATGTAATATTTTCTTATCTATGCGACAAACTCATTGGCTGCAATAAATCGGTAAGGGAAATCATCGCACGAGTGTACCATAGAACTAATCCAACGCATGCAACAACGCGAAAACAACTTTGCAGCATGAACATGACAGTTGCGAAAGATGTCAATCATCATTGCAACACATGCCATCCATTTGTACAGTAAAAAGTACTCCCTCTATAAAGAAATATAAGATCGTTTAGATCGTAATAAAAGTTCTCCTTACAACATTCATTTTTGAGAAACAACCTCACCGCGCCAGGCTAGACGACGACGATTACGGGCATGGGCAAAGGATGCAAAGCAAGTGGAGCGATCTGGCCATTCTGGCAAAAGCTTATTGTACAAACTAAAGGATCTATTGAAATGGTAAAATAATTGTACAAATTAAAAGACCACTGAATTGAATAACTGAATCATAACTGTTTTCAGTCGAAGACTTTTTTTCAGGGTACATAATTTTAGTGACAACAACGAACCAACGATTAAGCATGGGGAACAAAAATATTGATAAGGGAAAAGCTAATTTCCTTCTGAAAACTGCAACAGATCCGAACTGTCCTGATTCTGTTGATTTCGAATCGAACGATCGCCGCTAGCCCGCTCCAACTGCCCCCCGATCCACAATTCCCGCACGTCTAGCTCGTCCGACCCGCAATTCCTGCTCCCACCTCGCTCGTCTACACCAGTCTCCTTCTTTGGCTGTCTTCTTTTAATTTCAGTAAAAAATAGGAGGGTTGGGGAGTTAAACCTGAGACTAAGGTAGTATTAGCATTCTACCAACAACCACCTAGACAAACTCTTTGTTGTGATTCGATTCATGTTAGATAATTTTCATATCTTCATGTTGAGGCAGACTCTCCGTTTTGTTTTTTTCTTACAACTTCTTTACCTAAAAATATAAAAAGTCTATTTTTTTATCAAAAATATACTGAAGATGTGAGTTGAGCTCACGGTTTTAACATAGAACATTGTATGGTAATATGCGCATCCTATACCTGATAACTTACGTATAAATACCGCGATAACTTTGATCGGGGGGAGTTGTTGAGAACATGCGCCAATAACTTATATGTAAATAGCATTGTAATATACGCATCACAGAGCAGATAACTTCTGTACAAGCATCGTGATAATTTCGACCATGGCTCAAAAGGTGTTAAAACAACTGTTGTAATTAATTCGAACCACCATACTTTTACAATAGATCGGAACGACTTGGGAATCGTCTCACCCCAACATTACCCACTTGTCC
>CBMN011744236.1:0-15254 GCA_000582825.1 Hordeum pubiflorum | reverse complement strand
TAGGGCATATCTCCTACAATGTTCCCCAACAGACAGGTCATGCAGAGGAATGGGTTTGAGTACCGAAACAGGCAACGGTCGAATCGTATTGTCCTAGTTCAATAAACGGGAGCAAGAGCGAGAGAGTAGCATTGTATCGGATATGATCAATGAGGTTCCTTGCCTTGCAGATCGACGGTGAGATATTGTCCTTCAGTTGGATATGCGCGGGTATCCTGCAGAGCAGAGCCTAACGCAATATATAAAGGGTAATAATCAATACATAGCAAGTGTGACAATATGATGCATGATCATGACATGGATATATGATGTATTTGAGCTAATGCAACTGGCATTAGGATTAAATGAATTTGGTTTGAACCCGAGGTTCAATTGCAAACTCCACATGTTGTGTTTGCATTTGATAAAAATGTCCAAGTTCTCCTATTTAGGTTACTCTATCATGCATGAGAATAGCATTAATGGATTCATTCGATTTTTCTGATCAATTTTCATATATAAATTGTTTTCATATGATTTACAGCATAATTTATATGATTTTTAGAAGTTTTAAGCATTTTCTGGATTTTCCTATTTATTTTTAAAACCAGAAAATCATTTACTACATCAGCATTGCATCATCCTGACGTTAGTGTGTCAACTGACCGTTTCAGGTCAAACCTGACCAGTGGGTCCCACAGGTCAGTGCCCCATTTCATTAACCGTGTTTAAAAAAATTAACTAAGTCACTAGCTAAAATAAACCAGGGGGGCTGCTCCCACCTGTTTGTGACCCTGGGAGGTCAAACCTCCAGTCAGCGGGGTCAACCCCACCGGCGTTGAGCCGCCGGCGAGGCTAGAGACGGCAGAGGCCCTCGGGTTTCCTCTATGACGCTCCGTTTGAGGTGTGGCTGGGCTCGTTGGAGAGATCGTGCCCCCGCGCATCGTACGGTGGTTGTGGCTGGGCCTGAGGTGGCCGGAGTCGTCGTCGGCGAGCTCTTTGGCGGCGGCCGATGCTCGGGTGCATGCGGCTTTGGTCCTACGAGGCAAAAGCGAGAAAAGCAAAAGGCCAGCGAGGCGCTACTCGATAGGTTGGGTACGCCGGGGTGACCAAATTGTTACCGGAGCATCGCCAGCGACGAGCTCAGGCGGCGGCGGTTTCGAACATGTTGTGCACGGCGGCTAGAGCTCGAAATCGAGCGAGGGGAGAGGGGGAACAAGTTCTGGGCCTCAGAGCGAGCACGACGGGACGGTCAGCGAGCTCGGGGAGGCGTCGGAGGCATCGGATCAACTTTGGCGATCTCCGATCGTCGGAGGTTGAAGGCGGGTTGAAGGCGACGCTGCAGTGGCTCCCGACTCCCGTGGCTTGGTTAGGAGGTCGAGGGCGACGAGGCGGAGGTCAGGGTCGTGTCAGGGAGGCGAGGAGCGGGCGGTGGCTGCGCGAACGGCGGCGGCGAGTGAGGAAGCCAGCCCGATCGGGACGACACTGGGGTGCTTATCGCCGTCGTCTCGATAGCACGAGGACGCGGGCAGGCAGGGTGGTGGCGTGCCTCCCCAGTCGTGCTCGCCGTGCTCCTCTTCTCCTGTGCCTTCTGGCAGAGGAACAAGACGACCGTGCCCCTGGTGGGCTAGGCCGGCAGGTAAGCACAGGTTTGCTTCTCCCTTTTCCTTTTCCTTTTCCTTTCTTATTTGTTTCTGTTTTCAATTAAATGCTTTCTGTTTTATTCTGTTTGGGCAAAACCCTAAGTGCAAAAATCCTGAAATAATTTCTGGGATATAAGCTGAATATTTTCAAGGTCCCACAATAAGTTTCAGCATTTTTGAAGCAACTAAAATAATTATAGTCTTTTATTTATCATTTTCAGCAACATTGATGGCTTATTTAAAATGCCAAAAGGTTGTTAAAGAGGTTGATCACCCCTGGTATGTTGTGTCCAAAAGGGCATTTTGAATTCATTGAAAATCTTAATTCTCGGAATTTGTTTATTCCATAAAGTGCTAGGGTTTTTCAATCCCCATTTCAAGTTTAATGCAACAATTTATACATGATGCACAAGCAAGGGGAAAACTAGGGATGTGACAAATTGTTGTTAGTTGTATCATTTTATTTCCATTGGCCTGTTTAATATATATGTAACAACACTTACTACCTTTACTATGTGGTGGCTATCTGGTTGATATCCTTTTCTACTAAAAACAGATGCTCACGAGTTCTACCCCCACCCCTCTCTCTCTCTCTCTCTTATTAACTGCTGAGAATAGATGTTACCTGATTTTGTGGCAGTGATGCTCGTCAGAACCCCTCACCTCTGCGGTTTATAGTGCTTCTAGAGGCTTAAGAATTTTCTAAAAATAAAACCCTGTGATGCTTAGCAGAGCAACTTTGTGCAACCGGAGGGTTCTAACCTGCCCAATCCCACCTCTAGGTGCCGGGTAGTTTGGTCTTGAGGATCTGGTATTCCTGCTACTTGTGGATGTCTCCTCCACGTTGCTGCTTCACACTAGTTCTTTCTGTTGTGGTTTTGGAGGTGGTAGTAAGTACGAGGGTGTCAAAGGTTGCTCTGCTGGTGTTGTTGACAGCAACTGCTTGCTGTTGTCAAGCTCTCCTTCATGGCAGCTAGGCTTGATACCTATCTCCTCTGGAGCTTTGTTCGGATGGTGAATGGTAGACTATTCCTAATGTCACTTGACAATAGATAGGCTACAATATATGTTGCGTATCAGTGGCTTCATGTACTAATCTTGAGGGTTTAGGTTGATTTGGAGCAAATGCTTCGGTGGTTTAAGGCTCTGACACTTGTGTTATTACTGCTTGGGTGACTTGGCTTCCATGATTTGCTTCGCTTGGCTCATAAGTGTCTGGTTTGGTCCCTTTGACTATTCTATTACGAAACCACTTATGATCTATTAGATCATGACTAAAATTGTCATGATCTTAAGTGTTATCTTGAACACTAATGCATTTTCAGAAATATGAATGCTACATTACTAACATAATGCAATTATTTTATCGTTGATTTTACAGGTTTTAAAAAGAAGAAGAAAACGAAGATCGAGATCACTAGAGGATCTTAGTTTATATAGTGTAGGAGTTAATAGTTTAGGTCATTTTTATTTCTTTTATTTCATTTGTAATTCCACATTGTAATCTCCTTCTTATTTATTATACAATGATTTCTGATTTCAAATTTGTAAACTTTATTTCAATTATTTATATATTTATTTCAATAATTAATAAACTTTTGAATTTCTTTCCTATTTGCAATTTGTACTTAAATAAATTTTCAATTCCATTTGAATAGTAATTAAGCATATCAGTCCTTAAAATAATTTGAATTATAACATTGAACCCAAATTCCAAATAAGAGCATAGGTCATGTCAAATTTTATTTGACTTGCAAATTTAACTTAACAATTTGAATGCAAGTGGGTTTGTGTTCAAAAGCAAGTTGAAAATAATCATCAACTATATGCATGGATGCAATTAAACATTAAAAACAATCCCCACTCTCTCAACTATGGGTCATTACATAAATATCTAGTTTATATATGCTTTAGATATAATCCAACAATAATTTTCACTGCTGGCTTCCTCTAAATTATATCTTAGGCTTGATATGGTTTACAGTTATTACTAAGTGTACTGGTAGTTATTGCTATCTACTGAATTACTTCAGTTAAGTTGTTGTGGCATTTTCCATTCCATTGGTTTGTTTAACTTTGTTGTATAGGTATTGTTATTATTCTGGTTGTGTATATGCATATATATATATATATATATATATATAGTTATGGTCTGTATGTATATACATACCTGACGCTGCTACAAAGTAGTAAAATGTCTAGCCCAAGTGCTAGTGGGCGCTGGTGTTCCTAACTGCAGATATTACCAGGTGTAAGGGATGTGCACGTGTTCTGATGTTGCAGATGACTATGGTGTTCTACGATGGCCTGTTTCTTTGGTCTTATTTCTTTCTCCTTTGCTGTTTCTCTCTTCCCTCTTTTCTAAGCATAAGAAGAGATGCTCCTTGCGCTTAACCTAGCTTATGATGCTGGACTGAGCCCCCCTCTCTGGGTTACTAACATACTATAGATACTACAGTGGCTTCTAATACCCTGTGATGCTATAGCCTTTGCATTTGAAGGCTGCCTGAGGGTTCTTTCTTTCAATTCCTACCTCCAGGCTTGGGTAGTTGGGTGTCGAGGATACTGGCAAAACCTTCTTCTTGGGGTGCCTCCTCCTCCTACCTGCTTCACTGGTTTGGTTTTGATCCAACTCTGGTTTGGTATTATTGTACCAGTGGCTATCAAACTCTCTTCTACGGTTGGTCTGCTCTATTTATAGGTTGGGCTTTCTTCTGGTGTGCTGCATGTGTGGTCTGTTTGACTGGTAAGCTCTGGTGGCGGTGGTGTTGACATCAGTTGCTTGATGTTGGAAGCTCTCCTTGGTGTTGATCTCTTAATCAACTGGATGGCTAAATGGTTGGGACTTCTTCCCTGGCCGACTGGTCTAATACTTATCTCTTTTGTGGCTTTATTTTGAATATGGCACAGTGGCTATATCTATTATCATTGACAATAGATCTCTACAGTATTGGTTGACCGAGCGAACATGTGCTAGAGTTTTCTTCAAGAGTGACCCCTCCCGACCCCGACCCCGCCTCGCGCCGCCTCCCCGGGAGGAGGCAGCCGGGGCGTGCTCGCCCGCCCCCTCTTCTCGCCCCCCCTCCGTCCTCTCTCCCCCGCCGCCGCCAGAAGGTGCCCCCGGATCTGACCGGGTGATTTCGACGGCGGCGAGGCTGCCTTTCCCCCGCGCGCGGCGCCTTGTCCAGGGTAGGGTTCGGCGGCGGGTACAGCTCGGTTGGCGGCGTCCCGGCGTCCTGGCGGCAGGCGCGGTGGTGGGGCTGCCACTTGGCGGCAGGGCGGACTGGTGGCGCGACCCCGGCCCAGATCTGGGCCCTAAGGGCCCCATATGGGTCCTAGCAGGCCGGTGCCGGCGTGGCCTCGCTACATCCGGCGCGGCGAAGTGGTGGAGCGGCTCCGATTGGGAGCAGCGACACCGACGTCATGCCTTCAGGAGCGCAACGGCAGGAGCTTCATGGGCGTTTCAGGGCCCGGTCCGCCCTGGTATGCTCCTGCTGTTGTGTCCGGTTGGATCCCGTCGATGACGGGGGAGGTTGGGCCCTCCCGCGTGCTGACGGTGTTGCTTCTCCGAATCTCGGCTCTTCTTCTTCGTGGTGCAGGTGCTACTGCACGGTGCCGTGGTGAGACAGCGGGAGGAGCTTCTAGACCGTTTTGGCGCAGGGTGGTGGTTCATTTGGTGGCGAGCTCCGGAGCGCCCGAGGTGAAGGTTGGCATCGGGAGAAATCCCTGTTGGCCTGGCCGACACCGACGTGGTGGCGCCTGAGGGTGCCGCCGGTCCTTCCGGGAGGGCGTCGGAGGCTACCCTTCCTCTCTCCTCGCCGCGTACCGGGGGAAACTCTTGGCAGCAACGTCGTCATCGTCGCGTCCCTTCTTGGACGTGCTAATTGGTACTGGCGCTTCAGAGTCTTGGAGCTTTGTGGGAGATCTCCGGTGGGCGTAGTGGTCGCGAGGCTTCTTCGTTTTTTGTCGATCCACCGTTGTCGGCATTTGTTCCTTTTATATTTTTCTCTTTCGTTTTTTTTGGGCATGGCTGTGCTGCTTCTGCCCTAGCACCTATCGTTGGTTGTATCGGTTGATTGCTTTGTAATACAAAGCGGGGGAAACCCTTTTTCGTGTACAGTATTGGTTGACCAAATGAATTCTTGGGAGTTAGTACTAGGTGGTTGATCCAATGTTTGGGCTCTTGTTCTTCTGTTGGCTTTGTGACTGGAGGGACCGAGCTAGTGGGGGGAGGGGGCGAGCAGGGGCCAGCCCCTACCATCGATCAGCCACCCCCATAGATATTCAGCGGGGACTATGTAGCATTGAGAAAAATTGCGATTAATTAACCATGAGAGCTATGTCTCGCATTAAGCAAGTTGATAGTAACTCTCGCTGAATACGTCTACTACAATGGACCGGCCTGTTAGCGCAAGGAAAAAGGAAAAAAGAAAAGGAGATCCTAGGATTCAAAACCTGGGTATCCTCGATGATATGTAGAAAAGGAGATCCACTGTTGATTCAAAACCGGCCTGTTTGCGTTGAATATAGGGACGCAGGCTATTTATACGGAAAAGAGCCTTATTTATTGTTTTTTTTTTTGTTTTTCTGTGTTCATCGCTTTTCTTTGTTTCTTTCTCCTTTTTTAGTAGTTCTTTTCTTTTCTTTCTCCCTTTCTATTGTTTCATTTGGTTTCTTTTCTTTTGTTTCTTTTCGTTTTCCTTCTCTGTTTTTTCACTCTTTTGGTATTTGATTCTTCGGTGTTATTTTTCATTTTCATTTTTCTTTGGTTTATTTTGTTTTTTACTTTGGCTTTTGTTTTATATTTTTTATATGTTAACAAAATGTTTTATCACACGTTTAATATTTCTCCAATACAGATTTAACATTTTTTCTAATACATATCGAACATTTTTATACGCATTTTAAACATTTATTAAAAATGCTTTATCAACATTTTTTCTATGTTTTTTTTTACAGTCAACATTTTTGAACTGGCACATTAAAAAAATGTTCAATGTTTTTATTTTTACAGTCAACATTCTTGAACTGGCACATTAAAAAAATTAAATGTAATATTAACATCTTGTGAACAACTGGTCAATATTTTTTAAGCATATTTACCATTTTCAAATGCTTAATTACATTTTTCAAATACGTGTCTAACCTTTTTTGAAATCCTTAATTAATATTTTTATATATACATGATCAAAAAAATTCTTCGTTTGTTAATACATGGTTAACCTTTTCCCTTTACACATTTAACATTTTGAAATACTTGTTCAATTTTTTATTTTTCAGATGTTTGATTAACATTTTTATATACATGATCAAATTTGTTTCATTTTTGTTAATACATGGTCAATATTTTTCTATACACATTTAACATTTACCAAATGATTTCTTAACATTGTTCAAACACTGGTTCAACATATTCTCAAATGTTTGATTAACGTTTTTTGATACATGATCAATTTTGTATCATACACATGTAGAGTGATTATGTTTATACATTTTTCTTATACATTTTAAGTATTGTCTTTATAAACATGTAACATTTTTTTAAATACCCGACGAACAATTCTTAAATGTTTTATGTAGAGTGATGTTTGTAATATATTTATTCAAAACATTTGGAAATATAAACAGAAGTAAAAAAAAGCAAAAAGGAAAACAAAAAACATGAAAAATTATAAAAAATAAAAAATAAAGTACAAACAATTTTTTTTGTAAAAACAAGATTGTTGTTTCCCGCGCGCCTAGCCAGGCCCAACTCACGGCACCCTTTCAGCGAGGGTTTGCTTTGTTGTCTCGCAGAATGCGAGACATAACTACCCACAATGAGAGTAACATAGGTAGTAACATAGATGCCACCTAGCAAAAAATATGATGTGGCAACTAATTAATAAGAAGAGAGAGAAATTGAGTAACATAGCTAGTTACTCATTCAATAACATAACACATATCAAGACAAAATATGTCTATAAGCTAATAAATGAAAGGCTCAATGTTACTACCCACTATAAAGGTAGTAACTTAGACTAGTAACATATGCATGTTACTACTCTATGTTACTTTTCATTGTAGTAGTCTAAAGACACAGTTAACTAATTAGTAGAACTGCCGGTCATCAATAGCAAACCCAACATCGTGGAAATGAGCTAAGCATTACTTAGCCTACAATCAACCCACAACTGCCTCACGTGAGTAAGTGGAAGCACCTACATCTATTAGATGATTGCTTAAATAGTCCTACCGTTGAACCCGTCGTCGCCCCCGTGCTAGGGCATCACCAGGTGTTGGCGGCGCTATATGTTTGATTCACCCATGATTCCTTTTTATTTGTCAACTGTTTACCACTTGACACATGTCAATTTCTCAAAGCATCCAAAAAAGGAAAATTCTATGAAGAGTTCTAGCTTAGCCAATATAATAAACTCCCTTCATCCCAAAATAAATGACGCAGATTTAGTATTAAATTAGTACAAATTTTATATTAGATCAACAACATTTCATTTATTTTGGGACAGAGAAAGTAGTTATATATATTCGACCATCGCCCCTCGCTGTGGTGTGGTCCTACTGACTTAAGTTCGATCCCTCTTCAAGTCAAAACTACTAACCTTAGTTCGATCCCTCTTCAAGTCAGAATTTTGTGTCCCCAGTTCTCTATTAATAATAAAGCCGCGGGGTTCCTCCCTGGCTGGTCTAGTATTAAATATTCTAGCAAAAATACAATTACATAACAAGCTAGAATCCAAATGCACGCCATATGAAATTATCAACATTGATCCATTTCTTTCATAATCCAAAACTCATAAAAAGAGGAAAGATCATGTTCAATTTTCCATTCGAGAACAACTTCAATGTTTTGTTTGAGTTTAGATGAAGTTTTAAATTTGCTCCAGTTTCTACATGCATGAATGCAATGCATAATCGAAAAAAAAGTCCACAGCTCTCAGCGAGAGGAGGGTAAAGTGAGCGAAAGTGAGAGAGAAGAGCATGGACGTGTGCGTGGCCTGACATGTGTCGGAGTGCCACAACCACACACCTTCTTCCTTCTGGTTGGAGGTTGAAGACAACTGGCAGCTAGGCTGTTGGGCCGGTTGTGCACTCACTCTTAATTAGCCTTTCCCTTTTTATTTGTGATTTCGAATTTCTTTCAATCGTTTGAAATGATTTGAACCTCAAACCATTTTTGAACCTTCTAAACAATTATGTATGGACTTGTTGCAAGTAACGCACCAAATTTCGGATTTTCTAGATTTATATTGAATAGAAACCAAACCACATGCATTATAGATTTTTTTAAGCCAGTCCGTAAAGATAATTTAATGCACAAGCACATAAGTAATGACATATAAATATTGTTTGAGATCGATTTTTACCATCGAGTCGACGTACAAAGCTGCTTGAGATCAACTGGCGCGAACATACACTGTACGCCTGCTACAGCCTCAAGGTGATCCGATCCGCATCTCCTGTCGTAGTTCAAGGCGCCCGCGGAGCAGCCTAGAAAACCATACATAGAAGTGATGTTCTTTTACGGTATACTCGAAGGAAGGAATACATGGACACATACGAAGACGAAGCAATCAGGCAGCCAAAAAGATAGAAGAGGACCTACCTTCAGCACGCATCGAACCTGTGTACAGCGGCCGGACAATACATTCGCAGCACTGCAGTGGAGGATGATGCATGTCGTAGCAGGAGTACTGGAGTACCACTACTTGTAAGAAGGCACTGAACCGACGCGACGGCGCGTGTCTCGGCGCGACGCACCATGTCTCGGCATGCAGTGTGACACGTTTGGCTCCTTGGACACGCATCAGCCTACGTGTGTGTCGATGTCCAGGTACTCATGCATGCAGCAGAAAGGTCCACGTACGCCCATGCAAAAGACACTCCAGTGCAGTGCACAACTGAACTGCACACCACGTCTCGGCATGCAGTGCGACACGTTTGGGTCGTTGGACACGCCGGAGCCTACGTGTATGTCGATGTCTAGTCACTCGGCGCATGCATGCAGCAGAAAGCTCCACGCCCATGCAAATAGACAGGATCACCGAATACAAATCGGCCCCACACTGTCAGCCCCGGTAACAGCACAATCTGTGGCCAGCCTGCACCTGCAGGATTACTGATCAGAAGCTACGGTAGCTTCAGAACATAAGTTAGGCAGTTATAAACAAGCCGGAAATACTCAAGTTGCGGTCCTCCTTTGCAGAAAGAGTAAAGCCATAGCTCAAAAGAAGACATGTGCTTGGAAATACGCTTCCGTTTCTGGTTGTATATGCATTTGGGAATTTTCTTTTATAATTAAACAAAACATCAAGATAGTTCAGAAGTATTTTTAGATTAAATTTGATTTTGTTTTGCACTAGTATATAAATTTTTACGAAAAAAACAGCAACATTGACTTCTGGGCAAAAAAGACAAAATTTATTTGTTATTATAGATCACTATTTACATTATTTTGATCGAAATTTATCTTTTTTGAAAAGAAGTCAAAGTGTAATTTTCTTTTTGTGGAATTTTTCTTGCAAGACAATGGAAGGTCAAGTTTATTTTAGAAATATTTTTCAGAATTTTTTGACTTTTGTTAAATTGCTATTTTTTTGTATATAGGTTGTATATATATCCATGAACCAAAAGTTTTCGTCGACATATGCTTTGCTTAATTACGCTTCCATCTCTTTCTAGTGTACTATATTTGAGGTTCAGTGCCCACACTGTTCCTGTGTGCGCGCCAACACATTGCTGACATGATAAAAAAAACCGCGATATAGTGCAGTACCATGCATGTTATTGAGTTAGTGAACACATGACCAGTTAAGTAATGTAGATAGCGCGTTAACTAGTAGGCAGTAGCCGCTAAATGACAGGGCCGGCGGAAGGTCCGATGTCAACCAAGTGTAATTGCTAGCTCGAAATAAGAAAGCATTTCCATCTATCTCTGTCAAATTAATACAAGGATTATTACTAGTCCCTCCTTAGATGCTATATGCACCTAAACGGAGGGAGTTGTAAAACAGTGTTAGAAGATAGGTATCTCTATTTTTAAAGGGGGCCTTGGTAGCTTTTTTCTAGGGGTTTTTTTCGTCACCCCTCCCACCTTCGTCCGGTTTATTTTTGTCCGTTTTTTTTCCGTCTCTTCCCCTCGCACGAAACGAAAAAATAAACAAGCCAAGAGGCCCCTTCGTTCGACTCCGCTCGAACGCCCATGCACAGCCGCCCTCTTCCCTCTTCCCTCTCCCGACCTAGAGCTGCCCTCTTCCCCGCCGGCGCTGTCCTCTTCCCCGTGGGCGCCACCCTCCACTCACCTTCTTTTCTTAAAGCAGGGAGGCCCCAGATCGAGTCGAGCAAGTCAGAGGGCGGAGGCCAGATCCGCCACAGTCACATCTCGTCGATATGGGCCGCGCCGGGAGAGGTAGATCGAGGGGGCGGGCACTGTGTGCGTCTTCTCTCTAGGGAAGCCGCTCGGACCCGATCCGGTGAGGAGGCAGCCTCCGTGCGTGGCAACGAGGGTGGCGGCCGGCTGCGCGAGAGGTCGATCTGGTCATGCCTCCATGGCGGCATCAGTATGCCCAACGCCGACGGCGTTGCGTCGCTACCAAAGGGGCACCCTGCAGTGGCCGGGGACTCGCTGCCGTTGAAGCACACCACCTCGCCGCCACGTATGTTGCATGTTGTTGTGCTGCAGGTTCTTGGGGTTGGGTGCGGCAACTCGCAACTCGGAGACGATCTTTTTTGGTGGGGCGTCGCCGGCGGCGGCGGCACCTGCATGGACGTCTGACTGGGAACGAAGTGATACTCCCCTTATTTGGAGCTGTAGCAAGGAGGTGGTTGCAGACAGGAAGTGGGGACGCCGCTGGGAACGAAGCGATGCTCCCCTGATTTCGAGTTGTAGCAAGGAGGTGGTTGCAGTTGCAGACACGATCTGGGGACGCGCAACTCCCAGTCATAATAGTCTTTTTACCTGATGCCTTCACTTCGGGTAATCTGTTTACCTGATGCCTTCACTTCGGGTAATCTGTTTGTCTGACATTTTACTTTTTGATTCAGCGCGATCACAAATGGGGAGAACATAAAACTTCAGTTTAGGTAATGTGTTTCACTGACATTAGATTTTTAATTGCGGCACTGTGATTCTCTAGCTACATGTATCATGTACATGATGCCTTTCCATGAATCTTCTATTCATTTTATAACCTCTCAGGCCCTTACAAAAAAAGGTTAAGTTAACTCAGATCTCTTTCTCGTGATTCTTATATGGTCACCAACCACACATGTATACATCATGTTTCTCTACTGTAATTTGATGTTCCCTTTATTTACATGTGGCACATAAGAGTTCAGAGTTCACTCCAAGAAAGAATTTCTTTGCACGTACATTTGCTGAAAGACTGATGTTCTGAACTTTCGATGATTCTTACTGGTCGCTGACATAACCTTTCCTCTTCTCGTTGATATGTCTAAAAGAAATCCGAATTTCACCTTTTGTTTACAGGTATTCAACGTGAGGAATTTCTTTTTTGAGTGGAGCTATAAAATATATATTATGAGTTTCTAAAAACATCCATTATGAGGTAAAAATCATTATATACATATTGTTTTATGTATGTTTCGTGTGAGCAGTGGCGGAGGCAGGGGGGACCAGCTGGGGCCCTGGCCCCCCCTAACAACAGGGATTTCATACTAATTTGCTTATAAACAGTACATGATTACATGTTATTTGCTGCTAAAATATCATTTCTACTAAGGTTTGGCCCTCCCCAACATGTATTAGCATCACTCGGCCCCCCTGATCATACTTTCCTGGCTCCGCCACTGCGTGTGAGCCGAATCTACCGCAACCTTATGAAAGTTTTGGAAGGGCCAGCTTATTGCATGATCACGAAGAAATTATTGCATAGTTCATCATTTTTATGTTTGTGTAAACAAGAATTTTTGGTTATTTGGCCTCACAAAGGTTCTTTCTTAAACAGGAGTTGAACAGAGCTTCTTCTGCCCCGACCGATTCTGAGAAAACTAACCAGCAGAGAACATCAACAAAGATAGTGATGAGAAAAGGGTGGAGCTGAGTATGCCACACATGGATATGATGATTTCCCATATGTTGTTTTTGGCAATCCACTTCACCACAGACTCAACTGTGTATAGGTGAGCTAACAAGCATGTATATGTCTTCCCTCATTCTTTGTAAGTGAATGATTTCAGATTGCTTAGCATTATTCAACCACTATACTTGTGAAAGAAAAATGTGCTAAACTATAGTACTCCCTCCGTCCCATGATAAGTTTCGATGATTTAGTACAACTTTAGTACAAAGTTGTACTAAATTAGTGACTCTTATTTTGGGACGGAGGGAGTAGTAAATTACTTTTGTCTTTTTATTTGTTGGTCTGATAATAATTAAATTTTAAAATATATGTCATCTTGTATTTCGCTAATAGGGTAGAGACAAGGTGGCACAAGTGTGTGGCCCTGGTTTTCTTTTATCGTTTTATATCAAATCAATGGAAATACATCTGCACAGTTATGGGTTGCCACTGCAAATAATGGATTAATTAATGGGATCTTCTCAGCAACCCTTCATGACCCCCTCGCTAGAACCACTGAAACATTTCCAAGCCACTCTTCTCGCTTGCTGCAACCCATGGTGCACCATCCCATCTCCGTGTGCTACACAATTATATGTAGTCTTATATCCAGCACGTGTGTTGCAAGTGTTTCTCTCTACTTTGTGCTCCAGATTTGTTCTCCCTACAATATGGCAGATTAATGTATATTCTTCTAAAGTTATAGTACATTCATGGTGTGTATATATCTATTTGTACGCTGCAAACCTAAGTCGGGCAGACAAAAACTACTTTCTTAATTTGCTATCTTTATATTCTTCAAAGCAATAAAAATTCTCATCTTGGACCTGAGATAAACCTACAATCTAGAGCACAAGAAAACTATAAATCACTTTTTTTATAGCTTCCGCGAAATTAAGTTATGGCTTTCAGAAGTATTTAAACATCAAATCTGTTATACGTCTGTATACCTTTCCAAAAGAGTTGACATTCTATTTGGTTTAATTCAGAATCAATTGAGCTATCAAGCATAATTTAAGACGCAAAAATAGAAGTGTGTATGCACATGTAGTGTATAATTGGTGAGATTAGGGGAATGTACTAACAAGTGACAGGCATATTTCGTTGCGTGCCATCCTCGATGTTGCTTCCTTAGCTGACATAGTAGTTCTCTTACTGTGTTTCGTACTTGACTTGATTGGTTAGTTTAAGGTAATTCATGTTCGTGTGGTAAGAATTGAACTCATGTGCTGCTCAACGGACCTGTGCTGTTTTCATGGAAGCAGGAGCCACGTAGTTGTGTAGCGGGCCACGGGAGAGGCAGACGGCGAGCGCGGACTAGACGGGAAGGTGATGCCTGCGATGGCGACCACGCAATATAATTTATATTAACCAAGAAGCAACAAAAGTAAGATTGAGCGCGGGCTGGACAGGAAGGTGATGCCTGCAATGGCGACCATGCCAGCAGGCAGGGTCGGCGGTGGGCGTCATGGTGTTTCTGAGGGAGAGCGAGGCATCCACCATTGCACAGCCGAAGAAGACGAAGCCCGCGTTGAGGTTGGCCACCATGGCTGGCATGAAAGTTAACAGACCTAAATGTCAGTGAAGGGTCCGCTGCTGCCACACCGTCTCTCAGCGTGAAAGGAGAGCGGTGGTGCCGTGAAGACCTCGACGCCTGCAGTCGCGACCACAATCAAGATCATTGCGTCGGTAAGAAAGCTACTAACTGTATACATATCCCCAGGTTCAGAAACATTAGATCTAGAAAAATTGTGAATCTGAGTTGTACTTTGTCTGCAACCATGTACATAGAGCTATTACAACTGTACTTACCTAGCCTGCGATATTGAGAAGCTCATTTAGAGATTTTCCCAGAAATCACATGTCGTGATAAACACATATAAACTGAAGAGAGGTGCATACTTGATCTTCATGAGATCTTTCACTCTAAAAAAGGGACATATTGGGTTTTTTTTTCATTGCATTGGGTATCTATCGTTTTGTACTAACACCAGGTTCATGGCATTGGAAAAAAATTGATTCAAGATAAATGGAACCTTTCCTATATACAATCAGCTTATTATTGCTGAAGGAATTGTTAAGCTTTGTGTACCTTGTTATAGTGACCCACATGGATGCGTGAAGTTGAGTGATACTAATACTATTTTATCATGAACGATATATATCAAGTCATAAGTTATTGAGTGGCAAGCGATTTGGTTGGTTAAGGAGACAGGGAGATTGCCGAGATGGAAAAAAGTGAAAGAGAGTTTGTATGTGTCGTTTTATGATGAATATTAGATGCCACCATTGCTTAAATTTTATTTCTGAATTAGAAAAATAATTTGATCAATATGTACATATTTTTTGTGACAACTATAGGTATTCGGCTTTGCCCGCACGTATGAGTATTTGGGTGCTTCAAGAGTTAATAATGGACACGATGACGTATGAGTTGCGTGCCAAACAACGGACATCATACTTTTGTTTCATGGTAATGCACGACATTCAACTGTATGATAGACCATAACAATGACTCGGTAGACAACGAATCTTTCTTCTTGCGGGGGGG
>CBMN011744235.1:0-13269 GCA_000582825.1 Hordeum pubiflorum | reverse complement strand
CAGTCTCGAGCTTTTATGTTTCTAGCTCTTTGTGAGCTTTTTATTTCTTGTTGCAGACTTTGGCGACTTTGTTTTGAACTATTTGCTTTTATAATAAAATAGCCGTATGCATCGTTATGATGCAGAGGCCGGGGGACAACCTCCATTTCTAAAAAAAAAATTGGTGCATTGGGCACGAGGAAGACAACCATTGCGCTGTCAATGGGTAAGAGCACCGGAGCCGGCTCCAGGATTCGACTTCGATGTGACCAAGACAGAGCAAATCTTCGATTTGTTGCTCAAAGAAAAACACTTGGTACCGTTGCCTGGACATCAAACGCCATCAGCGGAAGAAATGCGGGGTCACAAGTACTGTAAGTGGCACAATCGTTTGGATGGGCACAACACCAACGAATGCCGTATCCTTCGCACAGAAATCCAGAGGGCAATTGAACAAGGCAGGCTGGTTTTCCAGCGGCCTGCTATGAAAGCCGATGAGAACCCGTTCCCTGTTAATGCAGTGTACCCATCGGCCCCTTCTGAACTGCAAAACAAGTCGGGGTTTGCCGATCGTGTCCAGGAGGCGATTAAGAGTGGGCGTTTTCTCCGTCGAGGGCAAGAAGCGTCCTTTTTCCCCATCAACATGGTCAATATAGGACCTAATGACAAGGGGAAAGGCAAGGAGGATCCTCGAGATGATCTTCCACTGGAGTTTAAGGCCAAAGAGCATACTTCGGTCAAATCAGTAATAAGGCATCGAAAGTCACGCCCCAGTTCTGCCGAGCTTCTGGGCATGTACACTCGTTACGGGCGGCTCAATGAGAAGAACAGGCGTCGAGATGAGGACGAGGCTTACCACCGCCAACAGCGACCGCGTTATCAGGAAGTCTACTATCGTCCTCCATCTCCGCCCCGTCGCGACAGGATGACAGATCAAGAGCATTGGAGTTGCCCGTATTTCTACTATTGTTGGACCCAAGGTATGGAACGACTCCCAACTCCTCATGATTGTCCTGAGTGTTCCAGGCGAAGGATTCCCCAGGGAAAGCCGTCAGTATTCGAGCGGTTGGGACACGGTCCACCGGCTCCGGCACGTCAGGATAAAAACATGCAGCAACAGAGAGGATCTCATCATCCGCGACGGTCTTCTGACGGCCCGTCAGGCTCTAAACCCGCGTCTGTGCCGAAGCAAGAAGCTTCGACTTCCAAGCAGCCTCAAGGAAGCTCTAAGCCCGCGTCTGTGCCGAAGCAAGAGGCTTCGACTTCCAAGCAGCCTCAAGGAAACATTCCGCCTGGAGGGAAGAATATTGTTAGCCGACGGCGTGAGGAATGCCACCTTGATCAATGGTGTCCTAGGGGGTTAACGAAGTCACAGAAGCGCAGGGTCCAAAGGTTGCGTAGTTTGGAGCTGGCCGAAGAAGAGTATCTTCGGTTGTTGAAAAAAGTTGCTGTGCCATATCAGATCCCAAGTTTGCAGCCAAAACGCCAAAATGTCTGGAGACGGAAGGAAGAAACGGCACCAACAAGTAAAACTCCAAATTCAGGGCCTTCAAAATCAGGGCCGCCTGAAGAGGATTCTTTGGTCTGCGTGCGTGTTGATTACTCTTCGGAGGAAGATTTCGAAGAGAAGGTTGATGCCATGTTCAAAGACAAACCTTGTGTCAACATGGTTTATGTCTTGCCAGAAGAATTCAGAGCTCCCTCTGTGGAGAGAGTGACCGAGTCGATGGCACAGTTGACGCTCGGTCCTGCGGCGATCATATTTGAGAAGCCCCGGGATAGGAAGTATCGTCACCTGAAGCCTTTGTATATTAAAGGTTTCATGAATGGTAAGCCTGTCACTGGTATGATGGTCGATACAGGAGCGGCTATCAATGTCTTGCCCTATGCTCAATGTTGCAAGATTGGGAGGTCAAAGGAGGATTTAGTTCCCACCAGTGTCACGCTTAATGACTTCAAAGGAGAGACATCTTGTGTGATGGGGGTTCTCACTGTAGAGCTTACTGTCGGCTCTAAGACGATCAACACCTCGTTCTTCGTTGTTGACTCTGATGGCCCATATTCTGCGTTGCTTGGACGAGATTGGATTCATGCAAATTGTTGTGTTCCGTCTACCATGCATCGTTGTCTTATCCAGTGGGATGGTGACGAAGTTGAAGTGGTTGCAGCTGATGAATCTTATGGCGTTTCTTTTGTTCAGAATCAGTTGTGGTCGTCAGAAGAAGCAGAGTGTCTCTCTGGCAGAGAAATGCAAGCATGGAGCTTCGTTCACTCGTCAAAAAACGTGCTGACGCCGGTACCAGCAGCCGGCGAGGATTTGTAAAATCACAGCTCGAAGACGAAATAAGAGCCGATGATTCATATCGGCTGATAGACGGTCTCAGTAGTTCTATAGGTGTTAAGCCTGTAGTGGCCGATCCAGAGGATCGGCCACAAAAAATTTGTAAGCAAAGTATATCTATTTCTATAGGTACCCAGCCTGTAGTGGCCGATCTGTTAGATCGGCCACAAAAAATTTATGATGCTCAATCTTGTATTTTTATGCGGATGAATGTTGCTTTGACTGATCATGAAGATCGGTCGCAAAAACGTTGTGAAAATTCTCATTCAAATAATAAGAATATATTAGCCGATTGTTACGGTCGGTTTTTGCATGTTGGACTTGTTTACCCTGTTTCTTGCAAAGAAAACATGACGTGCAATGTAGAGAGTGAGAGAACCGAAGAAACTACACATGCGAGGGAAGAAACTCCCCATCCGTTCCCTTCTTCTTCGGGGTTTACTCAAGAATTCGCGGAAGAAGGCAAGCTTGGTTTTGGCTTTACTCCTTCAGACGAGCTGGAGTCTGTCGATATTGGCCCTGGAGACCGTCCCAGGCCCACATGGATCAGCAAGAGGTTAGATCCTGAGTTCAAAGCCAAATTAATTGAGTTGCTACGCGAATTTCCAGATTGTTTCGCATGGGAATATCATGAGATGCCTGGGCTAGATCGGTCCATTATTGAGCATAGATTACCGATCAAAGCTGGCTATCGACCTTTTGCTCAACATCCTAGAAAGGTTGATGTGAAAATTCTGGATACTGTCAAAGAGGAGATTGAGAGGATGATAAAAGCAGGATTTATTCGTCCGTGTCGTTACGCCACATGGATTTCAAGTATTGTTCCTGTGTGGAAAAAGAGTGGGAAGCTCAGAATATGTATTGATTTTAGAGATTTGAATCGAGCAACCCCCAAGGATGAATATCCAATGCCAGTGGCCGAAGTATTGATTGATGCTGCTGCGGGGCATAAGATGATGAGTTTTTTGGATGGCAACGCAGGGTATAATTAAATCTTCATGGCCGAGGAAGATGTTTTTAAAACTGCCTTTCGATGTCCTCAAGGTTTATTTGAGTTCGTGGTAATGACCTTTGGTTTAAAAAATGCTGGTGCTACATACCAAAGGGCAATGAATTATATTTTTCATGATCTTATTGGCCGACTTGTCGAGGTTTATATTGATGATGTGGTCGTCAAGTCGATGCTACAACAAGATCATTTGGCCGATCTGCGTCAGGTCCTGGAACGTACTCGTAAACATGGTATGAAGATGAACCCGGATAAATGTGCGTTTGGTGTAACAGCTGGACAGTTCCTCGGGTTTATGATTCATGAACGGGGCATTGAGATCGGATCAAAGAGTAAGGATGCTATTAAGGAGATGGTTCCTCCTACCACAAAGCTGGAGCTTCAGAAGTTGATTGGCAAGATCAATTATATCAGAAGATTCATTCCCAATCTCTCAGCAAAGCTTGAAGCATTCATGCCGTTGATTAAGACACAGCGACAAGAGGATTTCATCTGGGGGCCTGATCAGCAACGAGCTTTCGACAATCTCAAAAGGTACCTTGTATCACCTCCTATGATGGCACCTCCTCGCTTTGATTTGCCTTTCATTGTTTATATTTCGGCCGATGAATCATCCATCGGTTCTGTTTTGATTCAAGAAGTGGATGGGAAAGAACGAGTTGTTCATTATCTCAGCAGACGCCTTCTCGATGCGGAAACAAGGTATTCAGAGATGGAACGGTTGTGTTTATGTCTATACTTTACTTGTTCCAAGCTTCGACATTACCTTCTCAATGCCGAGACGTTGGTTGTGTGCAAAGCTGACATTATTAAGCACATGCTGTCAGATCCCATCCTCAAAGGAAGGCTTGGTAAGTGGATGTTTGCCTTGTCTGAATTCGATATTCGTTTCAGACCAGCTAAAGCTGTTAAAGGTCAGGCATTGGCCGATCTCATAACAGAAAGATCGGCTCCCCAGGTTTCTTTTATACACATGCAAACGTGGGTTATGTCTTTTGATGGATCTGCATGTGATGACGGTTGCGGTATTGGTATAATAATTACTTCCCCTCGGGGGGCAGAATTCAAATTCGCATTCCGTTTGCCTGAGAAGCGTACTAATAATCAGACAGAGTATGAGGCTTTGTGTAGAGGACTTGAACTGTTGTTAGAAGTGGGAATTGAAGCAGTTTGTGTTCAAGGAGATTCTCAGGTTGTTATTAATCAGTCTACTGAAGAGTTTAATTGTACCAGTGATCTGTTGTATCCATATTTCCTTCGATGTCAGGACTTGATGGCTCAATTTCAGTATATTCAGCTACAGTGGATACACAGAAACGACAATGCTGCAGCCAATAAGTTGGCTCAAATGGCATCAGGCTACATGGAAAAAGAAGCCGATGTTGAAATAGAGGTACTGTAGCTCGATACAGTGGACTGGAGAGCCGATCTCCTTAATTACTTAAGGGATCCGGCTCGGGGGGCAAACAGGAAGACAAGGCAGCGAGCTTTGAAACACGTGCTCATAGGTGATGAGCTATACTTTCGTTCTGCTGATGGAGTGCTCTTAAAGTGTTTAGGGCCGACTCAGGCTTTTCATCTTATGGAAGAGGTGCATGAAGGAGTGTGTGGTACTCATCAGTCGGCTCACAAGATGAAATGGTTGATCAGAAGGTCTGGGTTCTACTGGCCAACAATGCTAGAGGATTGTTTCAGATATTACAAGGGATGCCAGGAGTGTCAGAGGTTTGGTGCTGTACAAATAGCTCCGGCAGGACCAATGAATCCCATTATCAAGCCATGGCCATTCAGAGGCTGGGGCATGGATATGATTGGTCAAATTAATCCTCCTACCAGCAAAGGTCATAAATGGATTCTTGTGGCTACAGATTATTTTACCAAGTGGGTAGAGGCCGTACCTATGAAGAATGTCACGGCCAAAGATGTGGTGAATTTTGTGAAAGAACATATCATATACCGTTTTGGTATACCTCAGACAATCACCACGGATCAAGGTTCTGTCTTTGTAGCCGATGAATTTAAAAATTTTGCCAAGGAGATAGGCATCACTTTGATTCAGTCGTCTCCCTATTATGCTCAAGCCAATGGTCAAGCAGAAGCGTCAAATAAATCTCTCATCAAGTTGATCAAGCGAAAAATTGATGAATATCCTAAGCAATGGCATGATCGGCTTGCTGAAGCATTATGGGCATATAGAATGTCTTGTCATGGTGCTACAAAGTGCACTCCATATCAGTTGGTATACGGCCAAGAGGCCGTAATGCCATGGGAGATTATTATCGGCTCAAGAAGAATACAATTTCAGAACGAATTAACAGCCGAAGAATATGCATCACTTATGACCATTGATACTGATGATGTGACTGAACTACGATTGTGGGCTCTGGAAAAGTTGAAAGAAAATAAAGCCAGAGTTGCCAGGGCACATGATAAAAAGGTTCGGTCTAAAGATTTTCAAGTTGGTGACCTTGTATGGCAGGTAGTGTTACCATATGGAACTAAAGACCCTGCATATGGAAAATGGTCTCCAAACTGGCATGGACCTTACCGTATTAAAGAAACTGCTCTTGGAAATTCTTACAGATTAGAGACGTTGGAAGGAGTTAGTTATACCCGCAACGTCAATGGCAAGTATTTGAAGAAATATTATCCCAGTATGCGGTTAGGTTCATAAGAGAGCCGATGTTGAGTCATCGCCTTCAGCAGAAAAATAAGAGAGCCGATGTTGAGTCATCGCCTTCAGCAGAATAAATGAAAAAAAGCCGATGTTGAGTCATCGCCTTCAGCAGAAAAAATGAAAAAAAGCCGATGTTGAGTCATCGCCTTCAGCAGAAAATAAAAGCCGATGTTGGAACATCGCCTATAGTCGAAAAATTAGTTAAAAATCACAGCTACATCGTTTCCAGCAGACATTAGAAGGACGGTGTGAGTAATGTTATCATACATCTAGTTCACTGCCAAATACTCGGGGGGGCATAGTGATAACATTGTTCAATAGAAGGCGGAACAAAGATCAAAATTCAATGAGAAGGAGATAGTTGCTCAAGATACTGACGAGCTGCTTCAAGTGCTTTTAGCCGAAGTTGATCGGCTGAAGTGATGGTGTCTTTATCAGAGCTTTCTGTCCCTGGGATCAGCTTTTTCTCCAAAGAACGTAAATGCACCAAGTTGGCTTTAAGTGTTGCTGTCAAGTTTTGCTTGGTATTGGCCTCCTTCTGCAGTGCTTCGTCAACAGCAAGGATGGCATCTTCTACGACAGACAGCTCGTTTTGGAGACGCTTAATTTCTGCAGTCAACCTGTTCTTTGTAGCAGCAAATGTTTCACGGTCTTTGTTCAAACGTTCTTTTTCAGAGTTGTCATCTAGTTGCATCTTCAGTTGGTTTGCAGCTGTGCACTTTTCAGTAATTTCTTCGCGGAGTGCAGCCTGGTTATTTCTGGCCGCAATACGAGATACAGCTGCCAGAACATCTTCTCGAAGAAAACCAAGATGTGCCGTTGGACGAAGAACTTGCTTCAGTTCAGAAGGGAGATGCTCTGAAATTGGTTCTAAAGCTGATCTGATGCCTTCACAATCCACTACTAGTTGCTCAATTGGGGTCTCCAGTTGTTTGATGATTTCTTCAAGATGATTCTTTATCATATTTGTGGTGGATGGAGATGTGATTATACTGTCATCAAGATTTTCACCCATAACCGAAAGGTCGAAATTCAGAAGACTTGCCACGCTGAACGACTGCAGGGAAGAACAGGGATGATTAATAGCAGGAAGAAAAGGTCCAGATGGTAATTTGGCAGTTTACCTTTGGTATATTGGAGAGGTCCTTGTTCCTCTGAGGCGATATAGTCGTTCTTTCCTTTATGATTCTTTGATCAGGATGTGGCACTGATTCTTCTGGTGGGGCTTGAGGTCTTTCGGATATTCCTTCGTCTGTTGAATGACTTCCACTGGTGGAGCTCGAAATCTGCATGAAAAATTGTTTAAAGAAATAGAGCATAAAAATAATGGCGCCAGTGATGTAGAATTGGTCATACCACAATGTCAGGATGAGGTGAGGCTGAAGGTGAAGCAGGCTTTGCAGTTCTCTTCTTATGTCTTTGTTGACGCGGACCTGTGCAACTTCTTTGGCGTTTACCCGATGGGCTGAAGATGAGTTTGTCGAAAGAAGGAGCATTGTTCTGGTATACTGGAACTGGAGCCATTTGATGGTATAAGAATGGCTTGCCCGTTTCATCAAGGGGGCTTGGAGTTTCCTGCATCTGGATGAAAAGAGAGATCAAGTACAAAGGATTATTATTTATAAAGATGCATTGCAGGATGTTGAAGAAACAACATACCTCCTCAGGTTCGGCTTGATAATCTGGATCAATTGAAGATAGAGCCGATGCAAGATTGCCTCTGAAGAGATGTGGTTTCCAATATTCCCACCAACAAAAGTCATTGACAGTTGTTGTGAATTTCATGTCACAAGGGATTGGAAGCTGGAGTTCAGAGAAAATGGTGTAGGCCTTGGAAAGTACTAATGCTTCTGTTACTACAGCCCTACTCTGAGTCTTCTCATGAATGATCAGCCGTGGAGAGGTTTGGGCTAGGCCAAACTGACGGGCAGCAAGGACAGGTTGGTATGATTCATAACCTGGTTTATTTATCCTGTTACCTGTACTCATGCTGACTGGAAGGAAACATGGAGTGATCATGGTGCCAAAGATGGAGCGAGTATCTTCATCTGTGGCAAAGATATCAAGTCTAAAGAAAGAAGGGTCTTCAAAGATTTCTGCTTCTGAGTAGACTAGATAAGTGGGGATGGTAAGAGTGCTGTAAAAGCGTTTGAACCATTGTGCAGTCTCTGCTGCGTTTGTGGTTGGGGCAGGAATTCGGTACAGAGCTTGACCGAAGGATGTACAGCGGGTCAATTTTCCAGTATGGTTAGGGAATCTTTGTTCTTCCAAGGATGGAAAATCTGGATATCCGCTCGGAAATATAGTCTGCACCAGAGCTGAACGAACCACCAAGGGCCACCAGTTGTGACACGATTATTGGTTAGAATGTGTTGGGTGGACAAAGATAAGTGACGGTATAAGATACCCAAGAAGAGCTTCCCAAGGGCCAGTGTTTTCCCAACAGCAAGAGCATAGGCCAAGTTGAGATAGTTTTTGGTTGGGGCAAGCGATGGACCATTGAACAAAAAATGGTCAAGCCACATGTTTAGAAAAGCTGTATGTTCTCTCTCTGAAACAGGGCCAGTTCGTTTATTATGCTGAAGGATGTATTGGCCCCAGGTTCTAGTGCTGCTCTTTTCTACCATCTTGGTATAAGAACATTCGGCCAAAGAGTATGGGGAAGGGCAAGAAGACTGGACGTCTAGCCCGAGTATCATTACTACATCCATCAAGGTTGGTGTCATCGGTCCAGAGCCAAACAGAAAGCAATTCAAGGTGTCTGACCAGAAATAGCCGATGGATCTAAGCATATTATCATCTTTCTCCATAGGAGACAAGGAAAGAGAAAGGGCATCGGCTATATGAGTGGATTGCCAGGTAGCACTGTATGCTTTCTCTACTCTCCTATACCAGTCAGCCCATCCCTCCATTGGGAAGGGCCAAGCCCTGAGCTGGTCAGTCCACAGATCTAGGTTTGGTTCAGTATGAACAAAAGGCAAACGCATGGTTTCAGTTTTAACCAGATCTTGTGGGGGTTTGCAAGATTTAGGCCCTAAGGAGAAGGTTTTGGAAGTGGCTGATGTTGGGAGCAGTATATCATTGGCCTGAACAGAGGTGAGAACAAATTTAAATAATAAGAATTTTTCCGCAAGGAGATATGAAAACAAAGTTGAGTTCGTACCTTCAGTTCAAAGATTCGTTCGCAAAGAGTTTCTCTTACAGCATCACTGGATTCCGCCATCTCTATTCTTTTCGAGCTAAGGAATCGATGAGGAGGAGAGCGGTCTACTGAATGAGTCGTCTATTGCTATGAGAATGCTGGCGCAAGAGAAAATTTTGGAACATTGGCCGAGCTAAAGCAGGGGCTCGGCCGAAAGGGGAAATGTTTGCTTAAATCGGTTTGTGAGCCGATTTATCACTTCTCCGTTCAAAAACAAGTACAGCAAGGAAAGGCATACGAGTTGACCCGATTGAAATGTTAAATCGGAAAGAAATATTGCATTAATAAATAATTTACATGATAAAAAGGAAAAAAAATCCCTAGAAGCCGATTTCACGGCTAAAAGACCCAAAAGAAGGGAATTTTTCCTAAGATTGCCGACGCAGCGCTCATTAAACTTAATTAACTAAACTAACTAATGACAGGATGCTCTAAGCATCACTGTCGGCCGACTCGCCGTCGGCTTCCTCCTCCTCCTCCATAGCGTAGTCGCTGTCGCCGCCGTCATCGTCGCTGCTGTCGTCGTCGTCTTCGTCGCCGCCGTCGCTGCTGTCGTCGTCGTCCTCGTTGGTGGAGGCCTTGGACTCGGCCTCACTTGAGGAGTCTTTTGACTCCTCGTCCTCCTCCTCGTCGGCCGACTCTGTGTCGGCCGGCGGCGTCTCCAGCCGCCTCCTCTTGGCGTGGCGCGGTGGAGGGGTTGGCGACCGCTGCGGAGGCGGGTTCCACGGCGGGGACGCTAGCGCGTCCTCGGGGTCCTTGGCGCACCGAAGGTCTACCTCTGGTGGAGCTTCAGGTTCTTCGGGGTCGAGGAAGAACTGCTGCAGAGCGTTTGCAAACTCTGCATCAGTCGGCTCTTCCTCCTCCTGTTTAGGAGAAGGAAGGCGGGCCCCGTGCGCCGGGATCGGGTCGAAACCCGGCGGCACGACGGGCATGCCTGGCGGCACGGCCACATTGGCCGGCGCCGGCGCCCCCATAGCAGAAGAAGGAGAACGAGGAGGTGTGGGCGCTCAAGGCCCAGTCACCGAGGGAGAGGAAAGAGGAGAGGCGACATCGTTGCTGTCGATGGAGGAAGACATGGTGGAGGGAAAAGAGGGCTTTTTCCTGTTCCTGGAGGCTTAGAGGAAGAAGAAGGATGGGTGGTTGCCGATACAAGAGGGGCAGCCGTGCCCTTTTGTTTATTCTGAGCCGAGGGGAGATGAAGAGGCGCCGTACGGGAAGACGCAGGGTCTCACAGGCCATCATGACGGTTTTGCCATGGAGAAGCGTGATGAAGCAGTTGATGGGACATGCATAACAGGTTCATGGTTATCGGTTTTGAAATAAAAACTTTATTTAACAAAACCAGGGGGGCATGTGTTGACGCCAGAATTTGTCCGACCCAGTTAGATGGGCCAGATCGGCCGCGGGCCTGTATGAGGCTGTTGTTGACGGCACTTAAGCACGCCAAACCTTATACTGCAAGCGCACAGTATCGGTGTAGCCTTTCCCCGAGATGAGTACCAAGGGTTTTGTCAATCCGAAACTAGGTTTAAACTACTATTAATCAAGGATTAATCAATTACTAACTAGCTCTAATAGATCTAAATAAACTAAAGATAAAAGAGTCTAATTACTGACTAATCTATATCTAAACTAAGGATGATAAACGATAATCTAATGTCAAACTAGATACGAAACTAACTATAGCATAAACTGGATATAAACTAGACTATAGCATATATTGGATCAAGAACAAAGGCTTTGATAGGATCAAAGCAAGATTGATAAAGAGGCTAATACGGCTAAGGAATTAGCAAGAGATATGAGACAAACTTCTTATAAACTATAAACTACCCTGAGCATGGATCTAACGTGAAACATAGAATAAACATGATCATGAATGTCATAGACTTGCTCGAACCTTTCCCCGGGCTCTACTGTCACTAGTAACCAGGTAATCGACGAACTAGCAAACCTAAACCATCTCTAAGCATGAGCAGATTCAATCAACTAATTAAAGTAAAAAGATCTACTAAAAGACATGTGGATATATCAATCTAGGCCTAGTCACATGTAGAGATGAAGCATTGCAAAGATATGGATCATAGATCATGCATAAACAAAGAACTAATAGCAAATAGACTATTTCATTGATCGAACTCAAGGTTTATCATAGAAAAATAAGAAGAACAGAAAGTTACTCGAGATACATCATGAACTTGAAGCACAGTTGTCGAATTCGACGAGACGAACAACATATCGAAAGATGACCTCGATTCTCCCTGGGAACAGCATGGGTCGGCCGACCAGGGGGGGTTTGGTCGGCCGACCCCCTCTGCTCCTGCCTCCTCTCGCCGCCTCCTTTCGTCGAGATCTTCCTCTCGCCGAATCTTGCGAACGTCGACCCTAAACCCTAACTTTGGAGTGCTGATTTACAATGAATTCGATTGCCTCTCCCTCTAGGGAGGCCATATATTTATACTCCGGAGAGTCCCATATACATGGAATCTAATGGGTCGGTTACAAGAGTCCTAATAGACCTATTCCCACATATATGGAAGAGTCCTAATGATTCTTGGGCGTCCATAAAGAGTCCTTGCTTGGAAAAGAAGTCCTTGTCCTAGTCTTTCCCGAAATCAGCTTTCCATATTCTGCACCCTTTAGTATTTCGACCATAACTTCCTCATCCGAAGTCCAAATAATGCAAACTCTGACTCTAAATTGTAGAGCTCGAAGAGATCTACAACTTTGGTATTCAAACTTTCTTCATTTGACGTCGTTAAGGTCTCCAAAATTGGCCGTCAAGTTGCTGCTGTCCTGGAATCCGAGAATATCTCGCGATTTAATTGTAGATTGGATTGGACTCTTCATAAACCTTCCTTATCTTTAATATCTTCATACTTAAGCAATCCTAGGACTCTGGAACCTTCTCCATAATGGGCTTGGGCCTTCTCTTTGGGCTTTAATTGTTCTTCTTTTATTAATATCTCATCTCACTCGACTTGTAGCATAAATCCTTGATTCGAGAAATCCTCAAAATGGTCACATTTATACCTATTTTCCTGCAATATTTAATAATGCACAAAAACAAAGAGCATTCTCGAAAACGGGGTTATTTGTTAGTAAAATAAGATTAAATGATAAGATTGACCCTCGAAAAGATTTAAAATCATATGAAAATAGAGCATATTTTTCGTACTTAACGAGCGTCAACAACATCCCCACACTTAGATCTTGCTAGTCCTCGAGCAAAGAGATCGATCAAAAACTAAAACTAAACTAATAACTCTACTAAAACTAAACAAATAACTCAACTAAATTTAAGCTAGTTCTAAACAATAACTTCTCAGACTAATCAAGTTTAGAATTCAATTTAATTTCAATATGGGCATTTTAATTAACTTTCATGCATATAAATTTCCACAGAAATTTTCGAAATCAAATGAATCATAACAAAACCAAGACTTCTTTTTAGAATTAAAATGGAGGTTTTTTTTTTCACGAGAAACAATCTCCATGGATCAAGAAATTACATCGGTCCTTCTTTGTCAAGCTCACATGTAGGCACTCATATTTTGTAGCTATCCTATTGATCATATAAAAAACACTCTCTCTCACATCTCACGGGAGTTTAAGAGGAGCTTGGTAAAGGCTTAGCAAAGTTAACTCAACTTATTGTTCAGCTAAGATATCTCCCTAAAGATTATCTAATCACCTTGAATTAACTTGGTCATCGAAAATAAGAGAATATATAAGCATAAAAGGAGAGAAGGAAAAAGAAGATATAGATAGTGGACATGTGCAATATTAAATAAAGTGGGATAATTCCTGGAGATTGCACATGGCTGGAAAAGTGAAAGCTTTTGCTCATTACACTAATAAACACTAAACCTCATCGAGCCGGGGCGGCGCCGGCGCCAGCGCGCCCTCCCCTGCCCCGAGCGTGGCTGCGGCTACTGGCTTGCTGGCTTGAGTTCATTACATTTAAATACCATCACAGCAGCAGTTCTACATAAGGAAAACAGCAGCTTGCTGGCTTGCTGGCTTGAGTTCATTTACATAAGGAAAACAGCAGCAGTTCT
>CBMN011744231.1:0-16710 GCA_000582825.1 Hordeum pubiflorum | reverse complement strand
TCCTCCTTAAGTCTGCCTTCAAGCCCTTTCCTTACGAGCCGCCTGGGGGGACCTGGCCTTACCTGGGCGGGTCTTACCANNGGGTTATATCCCCAACAGAAGGTGTTGGCTGCGGTGGCTCCACTGGTCATGTCACGACCCTCAACCTCAATGGTCGTGGCTTGATCAGCCCAGGTCTTGATCCTGTGATCTTTAATCTCACCTCCCTCCGATTTCTCGACCTTAGCATGAATGACTTTAGCGGGTTGTCCATGGTGAGTGGAGTTAGTGGATATGGCATGCTCACTATTGGACTTGAGAGTCTCATTTTTCTCGCCAACCTCAACCTCTCCAAATCAGGATTTGTGGGTGAAATCCCTATTGCCATCGGCAAACTTGAGAATCTTATCTCCTTGGATCTCTCATGCAATAGACTCGGTGGGAATGTACCGAATTGGATATGGGGGAGATGGAACAATAGTCTTATATATCTAAATCTTTCGCACAACATGTTCACGGGTATGCAACTAAATCCATCTTTTCTCCATTCAAGTACATTGGGAATGCTTGATCTTAGTGCCAATCATCTCACATTGTATATACTAATATTTTAGCCATATTATAAGTGGAAATCCTAGTTGAATATGTGCATTTCAGAATGTGAAAAATCAAACATGACTTCTATTTTGGAAAGGAGAGTCCTTAGTCATTAAATGGGGTTTAGGAGAACAATACAATTCTGATAGTTTTTTTGGTTCCAATTGCAGGAAAAATTCCAACATCTCTTTGTCGTCTTCCAATGTTGGAAGTCCTTGACCTATCCTATAACAACTTTAGTGGGCCGATTACATCCTGTTTACTGGAAATTGCTGGACTGAGAGTGTTAAATTTAAGGGAGAATAACTTTGAAGGAATATTGCCATCAAATATTGCAAGTGAATGTGCTCTTCAGAAAATAGATTTACATGGCAATAATATTGAGGGGTTACTTCCGAGGGCACTTTCTAACTGCAATAAGTTGGAGATTCTTGACATGGGAAACAATCTAATGGTTTACACTTTCCCATCTTGGCTAGGGGAGATTTCCAATCTTTGCATTCTTATCTTAAGATCCAACCAATTCTATGGCTCCATAGATGATGTTGGGAATAACAAATCCAGAGAGTACTTCTCTAGCTTGCAGATAATTGACCTAGCCTCAAACAAGTTCTCTGGCAATTTGAGTTCAGAGTGGTTCTGGCAATTAAAATCAATGATGTCCAAATTGAACAGTACAGGACATATTGTTGCTCATTCCACACCACCAACTTCGGGAGGATTCTATCTGTATTGTATTGACACCACTTGGAAGGAGTTCCCTGTGACATTTGAAAGGACCTTGTTTACCTTCGGATTGATTGACTTTTCAAATAATAGATTGGAAGGTGCTATTTCTGAATCAGTTGGCGAACTTCTTTCACTTGTTGTACTAAACATGTCACACAATGCCTTCACAGGAAAAATACCAGCCCAGCTTGGTGGCTTGACTTGTCTGGACTCATTGGACTTGTCTTACAACGAACTCTCGGGGTAGATTCCACAAGAACTCACAGATCTCACATTTCTGAGTCACCTGAACCTGTCCCACAACCAGTTGGTGGGGAAGATACCACAATCAGGCCAATTCATCACATTTGACAATAGTTCATTCAAAGGGAATTTGGGACCGTGGAGGCCGCCATTGTCCAATCCATACGATGCTTCGCCTGCCCTCCAAGTGAGGATCATCTGGAGAAGTCCTCTGATGATGATTCCGTCATAATAGTCTTTGTCGGGTTGGGCTTCGTCATTGGATTTGGAGCTGCGATTCTGCAAGCGTTTTGATGACGTGATGTGAACGTTGGAGGCCGTTTCCAGATGCAAGCATGCTTTGTTGGATGGGAGCCTTATAGTGTTATACGTTTTCTGCAGCCGTGTTGTTTCAGAAGTATTGTAGGCACGGGCTTTTATTTAGTTATAGTACGTACTTGTGCAGTGCGTTGATGTTTTAAACCTTTGCCATAACTTGTCTCCTGTATAGTAGTGTCTTAATATACGATATTGCTTGGCCTAGCCGCCTAGGTGGCTAGATGGTTAAACATCGTGTAGTCTGCCTCATGTATCCATCTCTTGTTATCTCCAGGTTTGAACGTCATGTATATGTTTAACTAGGAGATCAATATTGTTACTGGAAAGTTATGTTGTTTTGGAATAAATAAACACCACGCAGAGGCACGAGGCTTACATGCTTCACCAATATACGTGTGATCTCCCGATACTAGCTTCTTGTGGCAACACGTATTGTGTATGGAACATAAGCCTGCTGACATTTGAATGCGACCATCTTATTGCTGAGTTGTTTCAACCTCTGTTCTTTGTTTGTTAGGATGAACTCAAGTGCAAGCATGCTTGGATGAGGTACAGGTACATCTATGTAATATGACTTGCACAGATATTGCATTTACCTCCACGCAAAAAAAAAATTGTATTTCCTTATGAAGTCTACAATATACATCTTTTTGTTAGTTTGTTGTCCTAGCGTGGACTTCTAATTAATTGCTTGTTTGAGGTAAATACTGTGACATATGAATGCTATCAGTCATATCCCACCTTTTTTTCCTGTGATATTATGCATCAGAACATCACAATTGTTTTTTTGCTTCGACCACCTGAATGCCAGTCGGCGCAGGCGCTGGGACTGGAAGCCTGTAGTAATCTAACTGGCTCAGCTTGCAGTGAAACCAAGTCTCCAGGCGATTCGATTCTGGAATGGCACCACCATTTATAGTTTCATCAGTGATTGCATGGTTTGATTGGAGCAATATTATGCATGTACCAATCTCCTTAATTAGTTTCAAACTACACCCAATGCATAATTGCATATACAAATGGAAGTCTTGATGATTTGCCGGCGTGCTGTCGTGTGGTTTGCAGAGAGCTTCCAAAGGAATAAGTTTATACCAGATGTTGGCATCAGAAAGAAATACTGAATGTACTTCGTGCATCCCACCAATTAAGCCCAGTTCAGTTCTTGGGCTGCAAGTTCAGAAAGTATTCAAAAAAAATCAGTTCACCTCCTTGGTACTTGTATATAGTTGCCTACTTAATTTTATTTTAAGACAATGGAAGCTGTTACATACAAAAGATTTAAATTAGCAGGGACAAACCTGGTAGCAGGCCATTTGGCCACCATTAACTATCTGATGGTGTTGGTGCCTACTTGACTTAGAAGCGGTCAAACTATCATTTTCCACAATTAACCATCTGATGGTACATATATTCCACAGAACCTATGGCACACGATAATAATTACAATCTAAGATTTCCTTCATCATTGAATGTTATCATTCACTAACGATATTTTCATTTGCAGTGGTCATGGTCATTGGTTCCCTCAAATCCCAATCAAGTGCAACTCTCACAGTGAAACAAGCTCCATCCTCCAGACCAGAAAAAGTCAAATATATGGCTGTGCGGTCACCTCTGGTCCCTGTCTAATGGAAAAATCTGCAAGAGTCACAATTACGTTTAACCCGTCTTGCACGCAGCAAGATCCTGCTTGACTGGAGCTTTCCCTGGCCCATTGCATTAAGTGGACGACTTCAGGGAAGACCGAACTAAAACTTGAGTTAATATCCATTCCAAGATGCGTCACCACACTAATTATTTTGGATCATTGCACTGACTGGCTTATTGCAGTACCACTATATATACTTATGTCTGTTTGAATGCCTGGGTACCTGATGTTGGTTCAGAACCGTGTTAGACTAATGGCTTCCATTCACTGGGCGCTACTACTCCTTGCAGCGCTCCTCGTGCTCACCACCACCTCCAGCACCCATGGTGATGGCAACCTCACTCTCCGATGTCTTCCAGGCCAGGCTGCAACTCTCCTCGAACTAAAGAAATCCTTCTTATTCGATGGAGCCACCACCAACCTTTCATCTTGGCAAGAAGGTACGGACTGTTGTCTTTGGGAGGGTGTCGGCTGCGGTGGTTCCTCCGGTCAAGTTAAGGCTCTCAATCTCAATGGCCGTGGCTTGTCAAGCTCTGGCCTTGACCCTGTGATATTTGATCTCAGTTTTCTACAAACTCTCGACCTTGGCAGGAATAACTTTGGCAGCTGTAGTCTGCCAGTTATTGGGTGAGAGGCTTACTTTTCTTACCCACCTCAATCTCTCCGATTCGAATTTTGAGGGTGAAATACCTGTTTCCATTGGAAAACTTGAGAATCTTATTCCGTTGGATCTTTCTAGTCACTATGACACAACTATCATTGACGGAACTATGCAAATTCCTTCCTTCAGTAATGTAACACGCTCTCGGTATCTAATTTTCATGCCCTGGTGGGGAACCTCGGCAATTTGAGAGAGCTGTACCTTGACTTTGTGAAAATACATAGCACCCGAGGAGAGTGGTGCAAAGCTCTAGCTATGTCCGTTCCTCACCTCCAGGTTCTTAGCTTCAAGCAGTGTGATCTCTATGGTCCGATTCACCAGTCCCTTTCCAACCTCAGTTCTCTTACTGTGATCAATCTCCAACACAATAAGGGTATCTCAGCTGGCCCGTTTCCAGAGTTCTTCATGTACTTTGACAATTTAAGTGTGCTTCAACTTTCCGATATTAATCTCAACGGGTGGTTTCCTCGTAGAATCTTCCAATCAAAAATACTTAGTGTGCTTGATTTGTCCAGGAACATGGATCTTTCAGGGACTTTGCCACAATTTTCTGATGCAAGTTCTTTAGAGACTTTGAGACTAGATGAGACCAACTTTTCATATTCTAGGCCAAGCTCTACGAGCAATTTCAAGTCACTGAAAGAGTTGGCTCTTGATGGGAAATTTATTTCCGCGAAATTTCTGTCTTCATTAGCCATTTTTCATGGATCGGCAACCTCAGGAACTTGAGAAGCTTAGAACTCTTCAACTGTGACTTCTCTAAGACAAATTTTTCCTCGATTATTAAATTGAAGAGCTTGAGAAGATTCAGTATTGACAGTTGCAACATCTCTAGACCGATGCTATCTGCAATTAGTAACCTCAAGGACTTGCAAAGCCTATATATCACTAGTTGTAGATTAAATGGCTCAATACCATCTACAATTGGCAATCTCACAAATTTAAGAAGATTATATATCCTTGAATGTGGGTTTCTAGGGACATTGCCATCTTCAGTGGGTAATCTTGTGAATTTGAGAAGCCTGAATATTCATGGTTCTGACTTTTCTGGGCCAGTGCCATCTACAATTGGCCTTCTCAGAAACTTGAAAAACTTAGAAATTGAGAACTGCAAGTTTGTTGGGCCACTGCCACCTACAGTAGGCAATCTCAGTAATTTGGAAAGCATGCTAATCTCTGACTGTGGAATTCATGGGCCAATACCATATGCAGTTGGGCAACTCAAGAAATTGACAATATTGGTTCTTGCAGAAAACAACTTTTCTGGGGTGATACCAAATTCAATTGGTAATTTGACTCGTCTGCTTGAATTGGATCTCTCAATGAATTTTCTCAGCGGTAAGATTCATGGGCCAGTTTGTTGTTATATTCTAGTCAAATATGAACATATACTATTGTAATACTGTTCTTGAACTCCAAATAAACCCTCTCAGCTCCCCTCTCGTGAATTTTATAATTGCTAGGTTCTTTGGATATGTATCCTTCTCAGCCACCCATAGGATATAAAATATATTTCTAATATTTAATTTTCTGCTTTATTTGCAGGAGAAATTTCAACATCCATCTTCTCTTCCAGTATTGAACACCTTAGACCTTTTTCATAACCTTCTTTCTGGCCATTTACAAGAATTTGACATTGCGTCTTCATCCTTGGTGTATCTGGAGCTAGCCATGAACAAATTTACAGGGCCGATTCCAAGGTCAATCTATGAACTCGTAGGTTTGAGACGTATCAATATTGTCTCGAACAACTTTACTGGTTCAGTCGATCTCACCTTATTTTGGAGGTTAACAGATCTCACTCATTTGGGCCTTTCAAACAATAGGCTGACTGTCATGGATGGAGAAGAAAATAATTCTTCCTCAAGCTATCCCTCTGGACTTGCCTGGTTAGAGCTTGCGGGTTGCAGCATAGCCAAATTTCCGAGTATTTTGATGCATATTAGTAACATGACTTATTTAGATCTCTCAAGCAATAGACTCAGTGGAGATATACCAAACAGGATTTGGGAGAGGTTTGGTGAGTTATCGTACTTAAATCTTTCAGACAACATGCTTACTGGTTTTCAACATAATTCATCTGTTCTCCCTTTAAGAGCTCCATTACATGTGCTTGATCTTAGTTCCAATGGTCTCCAGGGGCAGCTTCCTATGCCAAATGCATCAGCAATATATTTGGATTATGCGCATAATAATTTCTCTTCTGTTCTTCCAAACTTCACTTTGTATCTTAATGTTACCTCGTATCTCACGATGTCCAACAATAGTATAAATGGCAATATACCACCCTCAGTTTGCAGCTCCACGCTGCAGGTCCTTGACCTATCCTATAACAACTTTAGTGGGACGATTGCATCATGCTTGATGGCAATTGTTAGACTGAGGATGTTAAATTTGAGGGAGAATCAATTTGAAGGGACATTGCCATCCAATATTACAAGGGAATGTACTTTGCAGACAATAAATTTGTATGGCAATATTATCAAGGGGCAGTTTCCGAGGGCACTTTCTAAGTGCAGTAAGTTGGAGGTTCTTGACATTGGAAACAATCTAATAGTTGATACTCTCCCATCTTGGCTAGGGGAGCTTCCCATTCTATGTGTTCTTATCTTAAGATCCAACCGGTTCTTTGGTTCCATTGATGATGTTGCTGGTGATCACCAATCCAGGGAGTTCTTCTCTAGCTTGCAAATTGTTGATCTTGGCTCAAACAACTTCTCTGGCAATTTGAGCTCAGAATGGTTCAGGCGATTGAAATTAATGATGGCAAAGTTCAATAGTACAGGTGAAACTTTATACCCTCAGAAATCATCATATTATGCGGAATTCTACCGAGGTTCTGTTGAGATAACATACAAGGGGTCCGACGTGGCATTTGAAAGGATCCTGACAACCTTAACAGCAATTGACTTTTCAAATAACAAACTGGAAGGTACAATTCCCGAATCAGTTGGACGACTTGTTTCACTGCATATACTGAACATGTCGCACAATGCCTTTACTGGGAAAATTCCATCCCAGCTTGGTGGCATGACTGATCTGGAGTCAATGGACCTTTCTTGCAACCAACTCTCGGGGAATATTCCACAAGAACTTGCAAATCTTACCTTTCTCGGCACGTTGAACTTGTCTGACAACCTGTTGGTGGGGAAGATACCACAATCACGTCAATTATCGACATTTGACAATAGTTCGTTCAAAGGCAATTTGCGTCTGTGTGGACCTTCATTGTCCAACCCCTGTGTCGTTTCACCTGCTCCTCCAAGTTTATGCAGGTGGAGGATTCGTCACATGTTGATGTCATCTTGTTTCTCTTTGTCGGGCTGGGCTACGGTGTCGGATTCGCAGCTGCCATTCTGATGAGATGGGGTCGGGTTGGTGAATGGTTTATCAAATCTCCAAGAGCTTTGAGGACTTGATCTGAATGTGGGAGACTGTTTCCAAGGTGCTGGAAGAGAGCTTATCCGTCTGCTCGCAGTCATCTTCCAAAGTGTTGTAAGTATAGGCTTTTTATCTAGTAGAGTACTTTTCATGCTGTGCTCTGATGTATTAAGCCCCTGCTATACGCCTTATCTCCTGTGGTGTATACTATACAATATTGCTTGGGTTAGGTGGGGGTTGAACATCTTGTAATCTATATATATCCCCTGTACCTATTTCCAGTTATACTTCATTTGTAAGTGTGATCATCTATTTCCTGTAAGTGTTATCTTGTTTGACTATAAATAAAAACCACGCGGCCTGAGAAAGGTTATACGCTTCACCAACACTTCACATTTCCCTGTAAAGTTATACAAGCTTATTGTGACAACGGTGTCTCGAACATAAATGTGCTGCTGTAATTCGTTTTGGTGCATAGTGACTGATGAATGTGACCATCATATTGCAGAGTTGTTTGTAAGTGTGGTCATGTATATATGGAGAAGTTCTCTCATGTTGATGTCTTCTCGTTTCTCTTTGTCGGGCTGGGCTACTGCGTCGGGTTAATTTGCAGCAGTCGTTATGATGAGATGGGGTCGGATCGATGAATGGTTCGTAAATCGTAATGCAAGAGATTTGAGGACTTGATCATGGAGACTGTTCCCAAGTCCAAGCATGCTCTGCTGGAAGAGGGGCTTGATCATAAAGGAACAGCTTTATACAAGATCTTGGTAGAGGCCTGCGTCATGTCAACCTCGTCTCCGGCCACCCTGCTCCAGTCGAAGCACTGGATCAAGGCCCCCAGGACCAGCCCCATGGCTCTCCCCGGGGCACCGCCGCCGCCCCATCCCGAAAGGCAGCATCCTCCCCTGCTGGCCCTGCCCGTCGGCGCCATTAGTGTCGAACCTCTCTGGCCTGAACTCCTCAGGGTCGTCCCAGACGGATGGATCCCTGTGAATGGCGTAGGCGTTGGCGAGCAGCACGGTGCCCGCCGGGACGTCGTACCCGTGGATTCTGCAATCGGTGGAGGATTCGCCTAGCGCGCGCGGCTGCCATGGGGCCGGGTGCGCCATTAGTGTCCACCACTTTCTTGAACTCGTGCGCCTCCTGAGGCATGTCGGCGTCGGTGCCAGCAGCGCGTGTGCCCTTGGTTCCCGCGATGGCCTCCATGAGGACCCCATGCGAGAGCTCGACCATGGCGACGCCACCCGGCCCCGTGGCAGCCGCGCGCGCTAGGCGCCGCACCATGGCTTGGGTCCCGCGGGTGGTGGCGGCGTCGGACATGAGGAGGTGCACGGTGGCGATGCGGCGCATGGCGCGCCAGTGTGGGCCGTAGCTGGCGGCAGACAGACCCGTGTAGCCGAACGAGACCTCCCGCGCCGAGGGGAACCGCGGGCGGTTGGCGAAGTTGACGTCCAGCTCGGAGGAGAAGCACTCCTTGGCCAGCCGCAGCGAGGTGACGACGGCGGCGTCGCGGCGGCCAAGGCGGAGGGAGAGGCCGGCGAGCGTGGCGTGGAACGGCTTCTGGCGGGAGCAGGTGGAGGTGGCCCACCAGCGGGAGAGCCAAGCCTGGCCCAGGTGGCAGCCTCTTCTTGCGTCTCATCATCAAGAGGCAAGTAGTAGCAGAGACCATGAACACAGTAAGCACGAGCATCAAATTGCTCATTACCATGCTGTAGTAAGCTCCCAAACTGCATCTCCAATTAAGCTCTCAGTGTAGCTTTAGCTCCCAGTTCAGTTCTTATCTACTAGGAGTAGTGTTAGAGCCTGGAAAGTAAAAGGACTTCACTAGTTCAGGTCTAGTTTAATTAGGACTTTATGGAAAAAAAAAGGTACAATAATTAGGTGTTGTATATATTGGATTAGGTGGTGGCGTGTATTTGATTGATCAAGTTGCTCACTGTTATATTGGTGTTTGATTGATGATTAATTACTACATAGTTTAGGACTATAGGCACTCCGATTATATTGATGAGTCATGTTGATGACTACTACATATTAGTTTTTTATGTGTACTTGTGTTTGATCACGTTTGCTTTGGCGGAAAGTGGAATAAAAAGTGAGTGGCCATGACATAAATTAAACTATTAATACTAGCTATTACGATGCCTAGCCATAATTAAATTGTTCATGCAAACACTACTCCCTCGGTCCTAGTTTATCAGGTGCACACAAATTTTCATATTCAACTTCGGTAATTGGTTTGACTAATAAAATAAGAATTATATGTACAAATTTAAATCATTTGAAACTTCCTTCAAACATGGACTGAATAAGACAATTTTTATGGCGCTTGATCATATTGATTGTCAAGGTGAAAACTCGATATACTTTTGTCAACGTACTCATACTGTTCACACATTTTAATTATCTACTAGGAGTAGTACTTGGCTGATCTTGAAAATAAAAGGTCTTGACTATTTCAGGTCTAGTTTGGGACATACGAAAAAGGTACAATTATTTGGTATTGCATATTGGATTAGATGGTGACTTGCAACAAAAATTTAGGTGTTGTATCGGTCTTGTATTGATGATTATACTGCCTAGTTTAGGATTTGTGTTGTATCGGTCTTGTATTGATGATTATACTGCATAGTTTAGGATTTGTGTTGTATCGGTCCTTTATTGATGATTATACTACCTAGTTTAGGATTTTAAGTACTTGGTGTTTGGCCATGCTTGTTGTGGCAGAGCTTGGAGAAAAATTATATAAGAATGGGCCAAGATAACAGAACAAAATATATCAAGGCAAGATTCACAAATTAATATAGTGTATACAAAGTGCCAACAGAACTCCTTAACAACGCTCTCGGTGCCGTTTGGTGTTACTGGCGCCTGAAGGAAACGCCTGGGCCGACCCGGCAAAAACGTTTGATTGATCGAACATGACCTCATGCAAAGCAGCCGTTCGGTAGATTGCATGTCGTTGGTTGACCAATTGACCTTTGATTATTTAAAAATCATTTATAAAAAAAATCATAAATCTTAAGAGTTCATAGAAAATAAAATAAAAACAATAGTTTGAAAAAGTTCATTAAAAATTTCACAAAAATTAAGAAGTTTGGGAATTTGAGAAAAAGTCCATGAATTTGAAAAAAGTCCATGAATCTGAAATTTTTGCAAAACTTTAAAAAGTGCGTGAAATTTGAAAAAAGTTCAATAAGATTAAAAAATCATTTATTTTGATTTAAGGTTAACAGAATTGAAAAAAAATCATCGATTTTAGATTGAAAAAAATCGTTGATTTTGATTAAAGGTTAATAAAATTGAAAAGGTAGGTCATTCCAACTAATACCTATACATATAGTATCAAAAATGACAGAATTTGAGATAGATTGAAGCCCAGCTCAAGGTTTCAGCACATTAGCCCAACAATAAGCCCTCTACCTCCACGTGCAAATCCAATCGATCGACCCAACGAAAATGAATCGCACAGCGCCCCAGCCTCACTGGACGCTTCCATTATCTCAAAAAGGAAAAAAACTGAAAAATGAACGCTTCCATATATGTTGGCCTGATATATACTTCCTCAAATAAAACACACGCACGCGATCGACACCAGAGAAACCCTCGCCTAGCTCAGGCGGTGCGCCGCCACCGACCCCTTGTCATTCGTCAGCCCGCGCTTCGCCCGGTCCGGCGTCCTTACCATCCGCCTCTCGTTCTTCAGTTCTTGTCCAACTTACTGCGAAATTGCAGTGCAAACACACCCGGCCGACGGCCCCACAGGTATGTACGTAGTTTGTACCATCTTAATTTGTTTTATATAGTTCCTTCAACCAAACTTGAGTTCCTGACGTTAAAGTATACTTAATTAAGCAATTTTATTTCATCCTCAACATGAAATTAGAAATCCAGGATGAAGAGGACACACAATTTATCTTTCTTTTTTCAATCAGCATCCAGCCATCCTGCATATCCAACAATACCAACACCAACGAGCACCGTAAAAAATGAGTGCGAAATAAGATGAAGAATGAATGGATGGATCTCCGTTTGGTTGCTATATTGAGTGCGGTGTATTTTTAATCATTAATGATATTTAGATTATACAATGCTATCAAAAAAATGAGGAAATGCAATGGGCTACTACCTTGTGCACTTTGTGACAATGGAATGTTATGTCCGTTTTTTGAATTTTTTTTGGTATGAACAATTGACTTAGTCTATGTCCAGTGTCACGATTTAAATACTCGGTTTTATGTTTGTAGCTCTAGGTCCTTCTACTACTGATGGTGTAGAAATAATGGCCCCAATTAAGCAAGTCTTCATTAATTTGGTACAAACGATTTGCAACGATGCACTTTGTTAAACTATTTGTTTTTATTGAACTTCCTCTTGTGGTAATAATGAATTCATATTTCATTTTAATGTGAATTTGTGGCATACTTCTAATATTCATTGGTATGTGTGGTATTTGACGTTATTTTTAGTCACTTGGTTTTAGCCCCGGGCTTTCAGAAATGCTGGCTCCGCTTCTGGCCTTGGTGGCTTGTCCATGGTAGCTACATAAAATTGGCAGAAGTCCATTTACGTTGTTTAAGTATTATTATTTTCATGGGGGGTTTTTGCGAGCTCTTGGATGACATTGCCACTTGCATCTCTAGCGGCCGGTGATTGAAGCAAATTTCATGACTGCAAAAATATCTTGGAGTGATTACCTATTTTTTTTTTCAAGCTACATGGTCAGAAAATAGACGTGCTCCTCCTTTCCATCCAGCTATCCACTTTTTTAATTTGGACGCTAGAGAGCTGGTCCAATAACGTACAACTATCGATAGCCCGATACCCTACAACCATCGGTAGGATATGAAAAGATATTGGTACAAATTAACAGAACTACAATTTTTTAGTTGACAAACCTGTAGTCTTAATTGTTTATTTTTCCGGTTTGGGGAGTACCCCGGCCTCTACATCAGCAGATGCACGGAACCATACAGTTTTGATTGGCTGCATCCATTTTTTGCGGACAGAATCAGACTATTATAGAAGTTCATCAAAAATACAAAACATCTCAAACATTATAAAAGTTACATCAAGATTCCGAGACCACCGAACAAAATACAGTGCATTGTAATATAGAGAAGAGTTTGTGCACTTTGCATAGCACTTATAACTTACGCACTATACAACATCTTAGTTAAAACAATGTCGATACAAAGGAGAACTATCTAGGCGTCACCGTAGATATAGTCACGTCATTAACACTACAAGCTTGAGTAGTAGTTGGTGCTTCTTTGTTCCCTGCAGTGCTTAAGCTGAAATATGCCGGGTGCTTAGGCTTTTGTAAGATCAAGGTCTTGTTGCTTAGCATAGCAATTACATCCAACATGGTCGGTCGATCAGCTGCATTCTCTTGTACACACAACAATGCAATGTTAATGCACCTCATCATTTCTGTCGTATGAATGTCAGGAAGCAATGCCGCATCAATGAGTTCGCTCCATCTTTCCTCGTCAAATAATTGCCAAGCCTATTTGAAATTTCATCAAATACTTAGTTGATCACAAAATAAACAAAGCATTTCCTTCAGTTAATTGGATGTGTAAACATGCACTCACATGTCCAAGGAGGTTGATGAAAGCTCCACATTCATGGGAATTCCTCTTCCCGCTAACAATCTCAAGAGATAAAACACCAAAGCTGAATACATCCGACTTGATAGAGAAAATGCCGTGGGAAGCATACTCAGGTGCCATGTAGCCACTAAATAATGTAATACTATATGTCAAATCACTATACGGGTGACTTACAATATGATGTTTATAAGTGGAGTAACTAATATGAAACTTACTATGTGCCAACCACCTTTCTTGTAGTATTTGCTTCCGTGATATTTGAGGTGAATATTTTTGCCAATCCAAAATCTGATATTTTAGCATTCATTTCACTATCCAATAGAATGTTGCTTGGTTTAAGATCACGATGTATAACACGCAACCTAGAGTGCTTATGTAGGTAAAGAAGTCCTTCTGCTGTTCCTACAATTATCGCAATACGTTTGTCCCAGTCCAATAGGGTTTTTCTATCTTCATCTGCATGCAAATTAAATGTTGGTATAAAATAGGAAAATCATCTAATGAAACAATCAGAAGACGAGAATCTCAATTTGAGTAACTTTCCATGTACCAGTATGACAAACAAATATAGCATGAATCTGAAAACGCAAATATGTACCAAAGATAAAGAAGTCCAAGCTTTTGTTTGGCAAGTATTCATAGACCAGTATCTTCTCCTCTCCTTGAGAGCAACATCCCATGAGCCTAACCAAATTCCTGTGTTGCAGTTTGGCTATGAGCTCAACTTCATTTTTGAACTCTATGAAACCTTGTCCTGAATCCGAATCAAGTCTCTTAACTGCTATCTCCACTCCATCAGGAAAGCAGCCCTAGGAAAATAAAAACATCTGTCAGTATTGCGGAACAATTTGGGGCTTTGCGTCGGATCAATATTCTTCCTCTTATCCAATGTTTCTAATTCCTATATATACTCTGACAGTAATGGTGATGCATCTTGTCTTGCCTAGAAAACAAGGATTATTGCGTAACGTTGTTATATGTATTTACCTTATAAACAGGGCCAAATCCACCTTCGCCAAGTTTGTTTTCCTCGGAGAAGTTATCTGTTGCCTCTAATATCTGATTAAAGTCAAATACTGAAAAGTCGGCCAACTCTGTTTCCATTTCCCAAACCTGTTCATCTCCTTCTTGAAACTCGTGAGTACGTTTTCCTTGTAAGGCCCCTTTACCGGAAAATTATAAACTGGCGCTATCAATATCAATCTCTTCAATTACAACTCTTTATATGGATCATATCAGTAACTAAATTACCCACCTTTTGCGCTCTTTGTTCTAAGCCGACGAAGACAGTAGACGACGAAACAGAGTGCAACTAGTGCCACAGAAGCAGCCACCAATAAGGCGATTACCCAAGGTTTGACTCCATGTCCTTCAAAATTAGCACAAGTTTTTTCCAGTGTCACGGAATTATCACAAGTTATAGCAATAACATGCCAACTAATTAATCAAGTATTGTTCATCACATACTCTTGCTTGCCGGAGCCGGAGCCGGAGCCGGTGCCTGAGCCATGGATGATGGAGATGGAATCCGCCGCATGTTCTTGTCCTCGAAGAACATTAACGCTTCGAACCTGACGTTGCAGCGGAGCCGGAAGATCCGGCCACCGAGGCGCACGGAGTTGGTGGCGTTGATCGAGCCCACGAGCCGCTGGAGGCACCCCAGGCAGTCGCCAGCGGACAGATCCGGCGTGCACTGCGCCAAGGAGTAGAGTGTTCTGGTGGTGCCGCCGCCAATGGAGTCCATGTACCCTGTGGCGAACCTCCTCGCCGCGCCGGCCGCCTCCCGCGCCGTCTGCGCTAGGAGCTGGCGGACAGCGGCAGCGACGACGCCAGCGTCGCCGGTGATATTCACCGTGTTGAAATACTGGAAGAAGGTAGCGTTACTGGTGGTGCCAGACGCCGCGCTGAGGAAGCCGCGGTGGCCGGAGAAGCCGAGGAGGCACCCTGGCCTCAGGGCCTTCACCTCGTCGTAGTCGTAGTAGACGGTGGCGGCCGTGTGGTTCGGGCACATCTCCTGCGCGTACGCGAACGAGGAGGCGACGCACTCCCTGCACGCGGTGAGGTTTGTGGTGTCGTGTCGGCAGAGCGCGAGCGCGCGCACCACGCCGGCCGTGGAGTTAGCCGTGGCGTTTGCAGTAGCGGTGACGAAGAGCTGCGGGGAGGAGGAGGCATTGCCGGGGAGGGTGACGTTGAGCACGGCCAGGTTGGACTGGTAGGTGCTGTTGGCCGTGTAGTTGCCGCCGCTGCCGCAGACGTGGCCGATCGCCGTCGCCCAAGCCGGCATGAGGAGCAGCAGCAGCAGCAGCACGGCCGCCATGCTGACCGTACGTGCGCGGCCAGGTGCTGCTTGTCCTAATTGCCTCTGTTTCTCGTTGCTTTAACATGGCAAAACGCAGAGAAAGTCAAGGTCGGGTCTGCTCGGCGTTCACTGAGGTTGATGGAAAGAAAGTCTATGCAGAATTTGAATTAAGGATAAACCTCACTACCAGCTCCCGGGCCGGCAGGAACTGATATAAAATCTCTTAACATCATTCTAGGTTAAGAAGTACTTCCTCCGTTCATAAATATAAGATGTTTTGAATATTTAAACATAAACTATATACTGACAGAAATGAGCAAAAACGAACACACTAAAACATGCCTATGCATCCGATTCAAAACAAAGTTAGAACAAATTATATTTATATTTATGAATGGGGTATTAGGTGTTTCATACACTTAGCAGAGGGTTTCGAACTTTCAATTAGTGTTCATTTTTTTTTTCAAAACATGTTTTTCCTTCATTGGATAAATAAAGTCACACAACCAAACAATACATAGTGTCGAGAAACTCTTTATACACGCGCTGATCAAATTAAGACATGACAAAACGAATCGAGCACCCTAACAAACGCCAGAAGTGTACTACTAGACACCGCCTCCAGGAAGCCGTTCAGAAGAAGCACAAGAGAGGCCGAACCACAACAAGATACCACCAAGGCCGCAGGGTTAAAAAGGAAGAAAGGTATGTCTACTGTGGCAGCCATTGGTTTGCTTAGAGATTCGAGTCCTCCTTATAGTTGGTCTGCTTCTTCTCTCACACCTGCAAGCACACTGTTTGAGCTATGCTCCACCATCCCATGCTTTTTAATCCCAGCCGTCGCCGCCGGGTACCCACTCCCCGCCCGCCACCGCTGCGCCGCCGCCGGAGGGCCGGCCGGCGAAGCCACGCCGCGCCCCGGGATGGTGGCGGCGGGGCAGACCCGTCTCCCCCACGCGCATCCGCTTCCCCGCGTCCCTCCCGGGATCCACCGAGAGGAATTCGCCCCTCCGCCCGCTTCTGTCGCGCCGTCGTTGGAACGCCGGTCGGCGAGGCCGCGCTGTGCCCCGGGATGGCGGTGACGGGGTGTACCCTTTCGCGCTTCCTCGAGCTCTTCGCGTGCGTCGCGGGCATCCCCTCCCAGTTGTTGTGTCCCTGCTGGTCCGACGACGGGTGCGGCGTGCTAGGCCATGGCCTTGGGCGTCCTTCTCTCTGCTGCAGCCCCCCCCCCCCCCCC
>CBMN011744228.1:0-18608 GCA_000582825.1 Hordeum pubiflorum | reverse complement strand
GTTTGAATGACAATTCAAACTTGCTGACCTTTCATGAGCTTGAATACACTAAGGTCTGAAAATGATAACTTAGTCGGCTTTCGATCCAATTTGGATTCGAACTAGGGTTCAACCTATTTGAATTCAATTTGAATTGAGTTTACAGTTCGGTTTGGTTTCACTGAATTCAATTTGAATTATGAAACATTTCATAATTTATTTAAGTTAGTTCAACTTAATTCAAATGCCATCTTATTAATCCTAAAGTCATATAAAAATCCAATACAATCACTAAGGATTATTATTAAATAAGTTTTAAACTAAGGTCAATTATATTCCAACATAATTTCTATAATTTGTTCATTTGAATTTTAGTTTAACTAATAAAATCAATTATAAATCCCAAATAATTATTAAGGTTCAATAGTTTCAAAATGTCTTGGTTTTGAACTAAATTTAATTTAATTCATCTTTCCCTATTAGTCAAGTATTAACTCCAACACAAACTACCATGTTTAATTTGAATTAACAAATTATTTGAATTAGTTTTGTTTCAAACTAAATCTAGGTTTTAATTTTAAATTCAATCTAGGTTTGAATTAGTTTCAAATATTATTTGAATCACCTAAAGTCAAATATTAATCCCAAATAATTACCAAAGTTCAATTTAAGTATGTGAACCATTTGTTCAATAATTAATTTATTAAACAATTCCTTAATTCCAATTAACTAATTAGGTTTAATTCTACGTGAATTCTGCCCTATACTGTATTTTGTTTAAAATATATATTTAAATTATTTCAATTTGAACTAAAGTGTCGTGAGATGAAAGTATATTTGATTTGGTTCAATTTGCAAAAAACCAACTAATTTGGATTTATATATTGCAAGTTATATCCTATTCAAATTCAAATTCATTCTATTTGAATTTGAATTTTAAATTATTCAAACATGAAATATTTCTGGACAGTCTGAAAATAGATTTCCTAAGGATCATTTTCCGACAAGTTTCACCTAGTTTGGACTTGTAGATAATTAGTTATGACGGTTTTAGATCCAGGGTTTTCTGTAAAAGTTACATTTTAATTCAATTAATATGGAAATATCGAACAACAGGGTGTTACATGGCGCTCTCTGATTGGCTGTAGGGGTGTCTGATGCGGCGGGTGGCCGATACTTAAGAGAAAATGTTTCGGGGATTTAAGTGAGTGCGTGTGTGCTGTTGGATCGGGATCTAACGGTCTGGATATAACAAAGGGGGTCCTCACCGGGGTTAGGTCACCAGAGACTCACCGGAATCATCGGGATGGCATCGCTGGCCTCAGGTGCGGTGGTTGCCGGTGTTCCAGGGGGTCCCGGTGACGTTGGGGGGGCACAAACGGGCGTGGGGCGACATCGCGGTTCCTCTGGTGCACGCGGTGGTCCTGGGGGACGACGGTCGCGAGCGGTGGGAGCTCGCAGGAGACGTCGAAGACGGCGACGGCTTTGGGTGTGGTCACGGGGCTTGATTTGGCGTGTCCCTGGGTGAACCAATTGGTCAGGGAGGTGCACGGGTACACGAGGATCGCAATGGACATGGTCGCGGGGGCATTTGCCTGCTCACCTCGCTGGAGAGGATGACGATGCGGCGGAGGGCTTCGGGCTTCGTCGTGGTCGACGATGCAGAAGGCCACGGGCGCGCGGACGATGTCCAGGAGGTGCGCACGAAGTCGAGGAGTCCAACGGTGGCAGTCGCTGGCCGGGACGGGGCTTAGGCTCGTCGGATTCGTCGATGGAGCGAGCTAGGGCAGAGCGGATGCCGAGGTGTCGATGGTGACAGCCTGGTGGCGCTTGCCCTCGATCATTTGGGGCAAAATGGAGAGGAGGTCGCGGGGGTTTTATAGGGCATGACCGCACGGGCAGGCGTGGCTAGTGTGCACAAACGTGGGTTACATGGGCGCGGGGCGTGCTCGGGGTCGTGTGTGCGACAGTTACGGACGAGGGGAGAGAGATAACAGGTGGGTCCTGTCTGTGAGCGGCTTAGGCGCGAAGAGTGGGTGGCTGGCTGGCTCGCTACCGGGCTGGCCTGGCTAGCTGGGCCTTTTCTTTTTCTTTTGTTATGTTCCTGTTCTATTTATGTTTTGTTTCTTTTTATTTTTATGTTTTCTTGCAAATTTAAAGAGAGTTTGAATTTGACTCTTCCTTCAACAGAGGATATTTTTTATATTCCAAATGAAATATTTAGAAACATTTGAACATCTCTTTTGGGCAATTTGGGCAACTAAATTATGCATTTATATTTTCAAATTGAATTTGAATTTGGTTTCAAAACCAAATCTATTTCAAATCTAATATGAAAATATGCAAAAGGGCTAGGTTACTGTTTGGACTCGTGGAATTCTATTTCCTACCAAAATCCATGCAAGTCACAATTAATTTAATTCTTTATTGTTTTGAATTGATTTCAGAAATGATTTCCCATTCAACTCAATCAAAATCATTTAGGGGAAATAATTTGACTTGGAATATTTTTGGGACATATTTGAAATGTTGCCCAATAATATTTTAAATGGCTTGGGTTCCACCCATTTGCTAGCTAGGTTTCCACTAGTTGAAATTGGATTTTAACTTAATGATCAATCAAGCAACAAAATTAACTAGCAATCAATCAATCAAATGGTTTTGTTTGAAAAAATTAATTCCCTGTGACATTTTTAACATACCAGAATTGGGAAAAATCTGGGATGTAACAAAACAAGAGCAAAAGTGTTTGAAAAAGTAAATATGATGGAGATGTATCATGTCACAAGGGTACGCAATAACCAGAATGGGGACGCGTACTTTATTGGCTTCGCCCATGCGAGATCATATCAAGTAGAATTAGTGATACGAACATAGATCCATGTCTAGTATGACATCATACTTGTGGTGATGACTATGAATCCCTCGAGAACGTTTATTGCTCAAGCACCTTTTCACGTAGTTTAGTCTCCTTTATTTTCATGTCCTTTATTTTCTCCTTCACGGCTTAGTTCAAACTCCCTTTTATTTGTCTTCCTAGCAACCTACTAAAGTAAACTATTTACAAACTCCGGTTTGGGTGCATACGAAACTGCGTAAAGTGACAACGTAGTTGCGGGTTTGTAGTGCCTTCCTATTCGTACATGTGGGTTTGACACTCCACTTATCACGAAAGTGTTACAACAACCTTGTGCATCTGCAGGACATCTCAATGTGTGCATCTTATATACTTTAATGCCAAGATTCCTTCTTGTTCTACATATCTGTTTTTCTCAAGTGCGAAGTTCTGAATGAATTCACTCGGTGTTATCGAAGTGTGAAAATTGCATAGGTCAGCATCTGCGGGAGTCACCGATCGATTTCACCGGTGTGACCAAATGATCCAAAGTTCGTACCTTTCGTACATATCTGTCTGAATGAGTCATTTCAGTCAGTCTCATCAATGTGTCCAAAAGTGTGTGTAACGATCATATTTTGGGTCATATCTATATATACCCCATCCACTCCACCATCGTCTCTCGAAGCAAACACCACTCATATCCATTTTTCTGAGAGAGAGATCTCACTCCTTGTGATGATTTCAAAGGGGTTCCATCCCAGCCATTGATCATTTGATTTCTAGTCACCTTATTGCTTTGCATCCAAACCTCTTATACCAAAAGCCAAAATCTGTGCGAGAGTGTTTGAGTGTTGATGAGATTATCTTTTGAAGCACAATAGGAAGGAGTTCAACAACACCATCAATTACATTTTGAAGGGTGGTGCCTCCTAGATTGGCTCGATGTGCTTGGGGGTCTCGAAATCTTGTGGAGAAATCAAGAAGTTTGTGAGGGCTTGGAAACCGGCTACTTCGTGAAGATCTACCCGAGTGAAGCTACTCCTTCGTAGGCGTAAGCCATGTGGTATAGGCAAGGTTGCTTCTTCGTGGACCCTTAGTGGGTGTGAGTCTTTCGTGGACTCAATTCCTCCATGGAATCTCGCAACCGTAATCCTTGTCATCATGTATCCTTAAGATTGAAGCCTCCATCAACATGGATGTACGATAGCACCTATCGGAACCACGGATAAAAATCTTCCGTGTCAACATTGCGTTTGAGAATCTCCTAAACTCCAGTCCTTACTTATTTGCACGTGCATGTTCTTTACATTCCGCTGTCGATACTCTAGATATGCATGTGTAGGGTGTGCTTGTACCTCTCTAGCCTTTGCTAAAGTCTACCTAAACGTTAAACATGTTACAATTGCTCATTGGCTCTTGCTAGTTGTCTATTCACACCACTAGACATCCTCTCGATCCTACACACCTATAATACATTGTTCAGAGAGCTTATTTTTAGATTCTGTTGTTTCAATATCCCCGTCTTAAAAGAAAAAAAAAATCCAGAATGATAAGGGTGAGAATAAAGATAGGATAACCAAGGGCACTCAACCAAAAAAAATGCATGACAAACTATGAATTCTGACTTCTTAGAACCAAAGGTACCCCTGGTACATCCTTGTATATAAATTAGTTGGAAGACCAACTGCACAGGAAGAGGCCATTATAAATCTCATCTAGCTGCATCCACTAAACACAGATCTCCTATCAAGCAAATGCATAAGAAGTTCGTAGATATAACATAAATTAATTAAAATACCCTGCCAGCTAGAAGAAGTAAATCATGGTCGAAAGCGGACTGGTTGGAGTAGAGTGTTTCATCGGGCAGTGCTAACGAAAGCAAGAAGAACCCCAAGGGGTAGGAAGATGCACGATGGAAACTATTCTCTTTATCCTCCAAGCTGTCATAAGCCCACTCCTTCATCGGTGTGTGCCTTGTTGGCCTCGACCCTCAAAGCTTCGTTGCCAGTGATGGAATGTGACCGGCTGGTGCAGTGGCACCTTCTGAGAACGTCACCCACATGTGTGGATCTTGCGGCTTATATCTGCGGCCACATCTCCTCTTCACGTGACGACAGATGGAAGACAATGCATTGCAGACTAATAGAAGGGGAAAACGAATGCAAACCGATTATGGGCTGACCAAAAGACTATATAGATAGATGAAGAAAATTAGAAGGTACAGTTAACATACATGACACATAAACTACCATATTGCATTAATGGCAGCAGAAGGAGACAATAAACACATGAACTGGGAGCCCCATCACCATGGATACGACGTCGCTAGCCGATGAGGCGGTTCGGTGTGCGAACATCTCCGTGGGTGCTCCTCGGGCCGGGAGAATCTTAGGAGTGGTCACTGGGCTGGGTCACCTTGTGGTTATGTGGTCTGAGGCCCACGATGTGTTGGATCGGTTCATCATAGGGCGGCTGGATCGTTCCGTGAAGTAGCTGGCATGATAAATTGGGCCAGCCAGCTAACCCTAACGCGAAATGACTCGAACAAGGAAAGAAACGCGTTGCGTGTACAATCGTGATCGGACGGCTCAAGGAAAGAAACGCCTTGCGTGTACGATCATGATCGGACGGCTCAAAGTCGCAAAATCGACGTGGAGGCTTGTAGGTAGTTGAGTCTTATTCATCAATCAATAAATATAAAAGAGGAAAAGGAAAAACTAATTTCTTCTTCGTCTAGTTGCTCCCTTCCTGCCCAATGCGGCTCTAAATCTCTCTCCGCCGCCGCGCCGTCGCCGACGCCTCAGGACCGGTACGTCGCCGCCACTCACGCGCCTCGACGCCGCCGCCGCCGCCATCGCCGTCCCTGCTCCGCGAGCTTCGACATCGGTCTTTGAGGTACGACCGCGATTTCTGTCATCCAGTGATTACTATCACTCAAATCGAACCCTAACTAATTTTGGCCTCCACAAATTTCTGGTGTGCCGGCGCACCATCTAGACCAGTCCCCGCCGGTTGATGCCCCTTGTTAAATCTGCCCATCCGCGACCCTGAGGCGCTCGGTGGCAGCGAGGAGATGCCTGGCCTACCTTTACCTGCCCGGGACGCAGCGTACGCCTCCCCCCTAACCTATTTTATTGTTCCTATGCTTATGCTATACTTGTGCTGCTAGTTACTTGAGTTATGTAGAATTTGGCTGGTCATGTCTGTGTGGGCAACCCAGGAGAAAATTTTTAGGTCCAATGTTAGAATCGCAGTTGGATACTGCACTGTGGTCTGGGTGTGTCGGATGCTCTGTGGAATAGTGAAGTTCTTTTCACTGTAAGTGGCTACTTCCAAGAATTAATGTGTGAGTATATTCAGAGCTTACCTTGGTTGCATTTGGAAATTAATAAATGAGTATTGTCTATTGATTCATCCCTGGTTGGTAACCTATGTCGGCTGGTTGCACCTGGAAACTAGTAAATGGCCATTTTTATTTCTAAGAGTTAATGACTGGAAATGTGTGTGGCCCACCTTGGTTGTATCCAGATTCTGAAAAGTAGCTTAGTTGTTCTGTAACTGTTCAGCTGCTTTGCAGATATGCACTCATGTATATATGCTAGATGGTTTTCTTTATCTTAATAGTGAGATGAGATGAATTGTATCTTCTTCTTTTGATGTTGGTGCTGCATACATGCAGGGACGCTGGGTGTGAATTCAGTTACCCTCAGTCTGCAGACCAGATGCGCCAGCAACAGTTGAGAGCTCGATTATCTCCAGATGAGCAGCTTGCTGCTGAAGAAAGTTTCGCGTTGTACTGCAAGCCAGTTGAGCTATACAATATCATTCAACGGCGAGCCATTAGAAATGTAAGTCTCATTTGACATGAATCACATGTGTTTATCACTCATAACCATCATGTGCAAGTGATTTGAGATACCAATGATCTCTCACTGAGTTTTACAGCCCGCTTTTCTGCAAAGATGCCTTCATTACAAGATACATGCAAGCCGAAAAAAGAGGTACACACTTTGACTCTACTGCAGAACATGCTGACACTCAGGATTGTTGTGATTCAAATCGAATATGTCGAGAAAAAGAATTGACTGTCCTGTTTCAAAACGTATTTTGTTTTTTACATAGGGGACACTTCACTATTTTTTATTTGCAAATTGCAGAGACTTCACTATTATGTAGTTTGCTGATTCCTTTAGCTGTCTTGGAACCACGTACATAAGGTTGTTACGGTTGGAGTTGAATCAAATTGGAAATGCTTTGGACATGGTAGTATCAAACCGTAGATCCTACCTGACTCCACCCAATAATTTGAAGGACATAGTATGATTTTTTTTCATTATTTTTAATGCTTATTTAGTCATTTGGAAACTAATTTGGATTGATAATTTCCCTTCCTAATGCCATTGCGTAGGTTGGCTATGCAACAGTTAGCACATACGTGGTCATAAAAAGTAGAAGAGAAATGCATCGGAAGTTGATAAACTTGGCAAGTGGAAACACTTAGGCACGCCACCTTGCAAATCATGCATCTGCCTCCCTTAACTTGGCAAAGCGGATCAATTTTATTCCAATCCAACCGTGGTACGGTAGGCAAAAGAACGGCATGCTGGTGGTGACATGGCATGCCTGGGATCTTGGCAGGGGTTTTCCTACATGCGACACACATGAGTGAGGCGCTCTGTGTTGGGGTTAGGATATTTTTCCAGATAGGCCATGTTGGAGGGGTCGCACACTCATACCACAGTATGATCCTAGCATGAGCATTCAGACCCATCTTTTAAAGTACAATTTTGTGGACTGAAACAGATATCATTAGACTCATCATTTAAAGCACAATTTTGTGGTTATGTTTTTGTAGCACAAATGTTACATAGTAATAGTTTATTTCTTGGTCAAATGTTTGTTCTACCGAAACTTAATACACCTGGTATTTTGAAACAGAGGCGGTACTATATTGTGTATTACACATTTGGTACATTTGTGATCTATGAAACTTTAGTGCGTGTACTATACACATGATGTTTATTCAAGTATGGCTCTTGGTATTCGCAAAAAAAAGTATGACTCTTCGTAGAGCAAAGTGAAGTACTTTAGTTTACGGTGTACCTGGGCTTTAAAAATTCGCTAGCTCCACCACTGGCCCTCGACAAATTTGTCCGCCCAATAGCTCGACACCACCATCGTCCCGCTCTGGTACGCTGTCAAGATAGCTTTGATAGTCGCCTGCGATGGCAAGCACCACTCCTAGGCCCGCCTCAGTTCTCTGTGTAGGAATCTGAGGGCGATGGTGGCCTCAGGCTCCGTTCGAGACTATCAGCGGCTTGTGCCTCCTCCTGCCGGAGAATGACTGCGGTCCGCCGCTGTGGCCCTGGGTGGTGCTCCTCCACAGATCGAGGGGGTGAGATACGAGGGTGCGAGAGACATGGCGGTGAAACCGGTGGTGAGATGAGCTTGTTTTATTTTTATTTTTATCGCTAATAGACGAGGAACCATGTGATTCCACCGATTTGGAGGAATCTGTTGGTTTGGCATCTGAGGGGTATATTCACTTGTGGGGAATCAGTCCGTTCCAGTTCCTTCTCAAACCAAACACAAGAACCAGTGCCAGGTGCAGAACCGACCTGTGACACTCCACTCCATGCTCCAAACCAAACACACCCTAGTAGAAGCTGAAACGGTAGCTTGGCCAAACAAGGCCCAAGTGATTAAGTGCTTTGAGGTGTAATGTCTGTTAAACTATGTACTAACCACTTTTGGATTTAATTCTCTATTCATCATGCAAATACTGACCAGTGTTTGTGCTATGGATGTAGGATTCAGATAACTGTATCACTATCTCGAGGTACAAATACTGAGTTGCCAGAACAGAATATCTTTCCTCTTTATGTTCTGTTAGCTACACCTACTAGTAATATTTCGCTTGAAGGGGTAAGTCTACCTATTTTTTAGTTCCGCACATGCAACATTTTGTACCAAATGATCTCTTATCTCATTAATGCATAATGTTTTGCAGCATTCTCCGATATATCGATTCAGTCGGGCTTGTTTGCTTACATCTTTTGGTGAATGTGGTAGTAAAGGTCGCACCAAAGCTACATTCATAATTCCAGACATCAAGAATTTATCTACCTCCAGAGCTTGCAACCTTAACATTATCCTTATCAGCTGTGGTATGATGTGCTTCGTATGTGATGTTTATGGTTTTACATTTCTTCACCACCATCACATTTGGTTCCCTTTTTAGTTTCGGAAGGGCAAGTTGGGGAAAATGTTGGTGAACATAACTGCTCTGTGGACCATGTGGAAGGCTCTGCTCTCCAAAGTAAGTTTGTGGTGGTTATTTTGTGAAAAATACTAAACAGTTGCTAGAATAAGTGCATGCTTACCGTTGTTTAACACAATATGTTAACACTTAGCAAGTAAGACATTTAGATAGCCACACAAAATGTGTGCCACACAAAATGTGTGCCACACTAGTCGAGCTACCAATAGCCAGTTACTATTGCTTATCATGTGGTGGAAGATATAATTGTATTCTCAAATGCCCAATTCTTGACGGGAATGAAGACCAGTGATCAAACTATGATTATCTCTCAGTATGCTGATCTAGTTCACGTCCAATATTCTTGGCCAAACCGATCCAACCCTTGCAACCACCTATCTCACAGCTAATAGCAACTTACCAGACCTTCGCTTGCATGGAAGATTAGTATTACAGTCGTTGGAAATCAAAAATAGTTAGGAAACATTCCTTTAATCCATGGATAACTACTTAACAAAGTGGAGGTGAGCAAGATCTGGCTATGTTTACCGACTTTACTGTGGTTAGGAGAATCAAATGAAAAGTATCCTTAAACATTGCATTATCAGTTTTTGACAAGGGGCTACTAGGCCATGTACGCCATTAGTTTAGATGATTTTCTCCCCTTTCAGGGTATTGTTATTGTCAGTCACCCCTACTGGTCAGTATAGCTAGCACATGTGCCTTCTGAAATAAAGTGTAAAGAACACATTGAATCTCAGAAACCAGTTATGATTTGTAGTGTTGTTGAGTGCAGTTATTAACTATCATCTATGTGATGCATTTTGTCAGAGCTTGAAGGGAAATGTTTCTGGGGTAAAATACCAATTGATCTACTCGGTTCGTCTTTGGAGAACTGTGTAACTTTAAATTTGGGACACACAGTGGAGTTGGCTTCTGCAGTTAGTATGAGCCCAAGTTTCTTAGAGGTATGCCAATTCAACTTGCTCATGGTATTAAGCTTTAACGTTCTTAATGTATGCACTGCAAATTTTCTGTAGTATTTAACCATAGGGTGGACGAATCAAAATCCTTTTGCAGCACCTGAAGCATGTTTCAACTAAATAAATTACCTTAGCCACCTGTACGTTAAATTTTGACTATCTACACCATGTACCTTCTGTTATCTAGAAGGCTGTAGTGCTTGCCATTAATTAGCACATCCCGTTCCAGAAGTTCAGACGGAAAATCGTCAAATTAGTAGTGCAATTTGCATCAAGGTAACTGAACATATTATAAGATCAACATTAACAGTAATGGTTGAAATTGTAGTTTATGGATGTTCCAGTGATTGTGCAAATGTTTTCCATTCAGTTCTTTCTCAGGATCCGCTATCTTTTTTGTTTTTAATAGAAAATTGTTAATCAAGAGAGAATATGCAGTGTAGTGGCAACTACTTGCCAATCTTGGGGGTTGTTTGGTTCCCAGTCACAACTTGCCACGCTTAACCATAGGCAAGCCACAGTTTTTTTTTTATGTACATACTCATTTTTTTGCCACACACACTTAACTACCTATATGGCCCATGTGTCATAGACACAATCTTTTGCACAACTTGGCACGCTTAACCATAGGCAAGCCACAGTTTTTTGAGGTACATGCTCGTTTTTTGCCACACACACTTAACTACCTATATGGCCCATGTGTCATAGACACAATCTTTTGCCACACTCGTGGCTTTAATTTTGTTAGCCACTCTTTTGCGGTAGGCCACACATTGCTTAAGCAAAGTTAGTTTTGAACCAAATATGCCCGTACTTGACTCTATGTTGACCTACTTGCCTTTCCTTTTGTTATATATGCAGCCGAAATTTATGGAGCAGGACAGTTGCTTGACATTTTGCTCTCATAAGGTTGATGCTACGGTAAGTGTATCTCTGTTACTTTATTTTTTATCTAACAATTGTTTCCGCATTTAAGTGGGTAAGTATTTTTTATATAGGATGGCAGCGCCTTACTGCAGTATGTTCTGTTATTTTCTTCCGTAGCTTCTCTGAGATTTGTATTATTGTTGCAGGGTTCATATCAACTCCAAGTAGGCATATCTGCTCAAGAGGCTGGTGCAAGAGACATGTCTGAATCTCCATATAGTAGTTACTCATACAGTGGTGTCCCACCTTCATCATTACCACATATCATAAGGTAACACTACTACATGTATATGCATATCTATAGCTCTATTTATTGTAAGAGAGTCGTGAGTAACTGCATTCGCTTGCTTGGAAAGCTTAGCCTAAAGATATCTATTTTTAGTTTTGACAGGGTTTAGTAGGCTGCCACCATTTTGCAGTCAGCGCAGCTGAGCTTGCTGCCTGCTGAGAACATTTTATGTGTGTGGATGGCATGTACCAAATGTGGCAAAACCAACATGGATAAGCATAGGCTGTTAAATGTTCTGTTTCATAGTTGAGGGCGAAAACTGGACGTCTGTGACAGTCGAGCGGGCTAAGATGGACCTGTTCATTGTTAGGTGTTGTTTTAGAATGCACGGTGTCTATCTTTTAAATTGGCTGCTAATATACACAAATATATACTGATTTGTCATGTTCAAACAATAGTTCTAGATATGCCATAGAAAATACTTTCAGATCATTATATTACTTTTAGTGGCTTCCGTGAAATATAGTTGAAGAAAGTGATGACATTGGTCATAGGGACATAAGGCAACATGAAATGAACATATTGCAAACACAAAGAAGTTCTCAGCACCACACAATAGATGGCGCAGTGGGGGCCGATTGGCAGGTGAGCCGCAAAGGTGGCAGATATCGAGAGGGAAGTGGGCATGTGTGTGATGGGAGAAGAGGGGGGAAATATGTCACCTTGCCCATGAAGCGTTGTAGAGAGAAGAGGACGCAGAGTGAGTGAGTGCACACAAGAGAAATCAGAGGAGGGATTAGGATTTCACTTACAATTAAGGTAGGAGAAATAAGATGGAGGTTTATTAAGAGGATTATTGTGCAATTAAAGCCGAATTGGAGAAAGTCCAACTAAAATTGTGAACCATTCGGTAAAGGAATGGAGTCAGTATATCAAATTTCTGTTAGGGCCTAGTGGTGAGGTTTTGGCTACCGGCCCAGGTTTGTTGTGCTCTTGTGTGACCTTAGCCTAACCGAAGCGGCTGACCTGTTGTCTGGTCAGGTCTTAGTGTGACCCTTTGCTTTTACTTTCATCTCTACAAATGCATTTGCGTCCCAATATAACCAATTGAGCAGATAGAAATTTTTGTTTTCCACAGGTTGAGAGCTGGTAATGTGCTTTTCAACTTCAAGTACTACAACAATACTATGCAAAAGACTGAAGGTTATCCCTTACACAAACATTTTGGTTCATGTGTTTTTTCAGTTCCACATTTCCACGCACACTTGTTTGTATCATGTGTTTGACATTTTTTCTAGGTGTTCCGCTTTTTCTCCTTATATACCTGACTGTGAGAAGTAATTAACTAGATATGTTAGATATCTGAATAAATGATCCACCAGCATTGAACTATTAAAAGATATTCTGCTAAGACCCTTTCTTATTACTTTGTCACACTAGTTGTGGCACCATAGCTAGTAACCTACTGGAGAACTTTACGCTGTTACGCTTTAGGTTAGCATATGATCCTGGAACTAAAGCTGGTGAGCCAAGTCCGGTAATGGTAAGTATAATGGTTTTAGTGCACTGATATATTTTTAACTCAAGAAATGACTTATAAATTTCTCTCTTTACAACATCAGTCATACCCATTTGACTAATTATGAATTATGCATTTTTTTTGTTCTAAAAATCAAAGTTCTGTGTCATTACCATAAACTCAAAAGTTAGATATTCTCCGTTAAAAAAGATGCAATTACTGAAAATGCTGGTGCATAAGACAGAAAGCACTTCAGTAGGATAGTGTAACACTGAAATTGGAAGAATGAATTTTACGAATGTGTTCAGCATGGGAGACCAAAGTATCTTTAATTTAATTTTAAAGAGTGCTATGTGCTGTATTTGGTGGCATGGTTTAAGGTATATCTTTGCCCATGACCGCATGTACTGATGGACGTACTGCTGATTGAGCGCCGTATAGCTCCAGCCGTGTTTTTTTTACTCCTTTGTTGTGAATGCTGATCATCGCAAAGATCTAGTGTTAGATTCGTGCAATTACCTATGTTCAGTTTACGTCACTTGTTGACATTTGTTGGTAAAAACTCGAATAATTTCTGGTTGGCTCGTGATTCTTTGCTCTTCTTGCTTTTTTGTTTCTTATATTGGTCTTTTCTTACCAGTCACTGAAGATTTTGCTTGCCCCTTCTGCTTGGTAAAGTGTGGAAGCTACAAGGTAAAGTTTGATGCAAAGTTCCATTTGCGCTGTATTGATTCAAATCTCACTTTGCTGCTATTGGCTGGTGGATCATTTCACCTGATACAGTTAGGGTAAAACCAAATATTTTATTCTCACTGCACCACCAATGTCTTCTTGTTCTTTGTGATGAAATTAGGACTGTGTTTGCTTTCTGCACGACCTTTCTATTTTTTTGGGAACAATCTTTGTGCCCACTTTCTCAGGGCACATCTCTAATGTTGTGATTCTGGTGGTACTAGGGTTTGGGGTGTCACTTGAACTCATCACATGACCTATTCCACTTTGAGTTTTGGGTTGGTAAACCTCCTAAATTTCCATCACTAAATCTTATTTGCTTGTTGTCATACTTTGATCGTAATTTGTTCATTATGCTCCAACAGATATCTGAAGAATGCCAGGCTGTTAATGTTAGTCTGAAGACTGATGTCTGGAGAACTGAGGTAAGTCACAGATGTAAAACTTCCAAAGTTAGCTGTTTGAACCGAGTGTTCTAAGTTTAGCATGTTATGGCTTGATTTCATGGAACGAATTTTGTAGGAGAGTATTAGCTCGTGAGTGTGAGGTTGTTGCTTGGGGTACTGTTTGTGGGTTTGGCTAGGTCTTGGGCTCAAAGCACTAGGTTAATCCTGATTAATCGAGGGACTAACCGCACTAAACAATTAACTCGGGTGGATTGACTGAGTCAGTATGACTTGGGCCTGAGTCATGCAAGTCCGACTCTAGCACCGGTACCAGTTGTGATGTATCCGTTGTGTGACCTTTGCTGGAGCTCCATTGATAAGCGATAGCTTATTTCCATATAACAAGAATATCCATTGGTTTTCTGCTAATTAAATTCTCACTTTTGTTCTTAGCTTTTCATCCTACTTTCTTGTATGCAAAGGCTGTGAGCTGCGCATATTATGCCTCTTGGTGATGATCACCCATGCTTTCTGCAAAATTCTTTGACGAATGTGCAAGATACCTTGCAGAATCTGCTTTGCATAAGTTTTACGTGCTTGGCATAGTAAATCCATTAATCGTTAATAATTGGCTTAAATTGAAGCATTTTGTTTCTAATATTTGGAACTAATAATCCCAGTTATTTCCAGCTTGTGGCTGAGGGAGTTGATCCAAGACATCAAACATTTTCCTACTCGTAAGCTATTCATCACTTTGCAAGGTGCTACTGCTATGTTCTCTGTTTGATTTTTCAAACTGTCTTGCATCAGCTCAAGGTTTAAGAAGCGTAGAAGGTTGGGAATGTTGGGAACCACAGCTGAGAAAATAAGCCATGTGCATCCACATATCATGGATTCAGATTCACGTGAAGATGCCCAGGCAGTCTCTGAAGATAACTTTGTGCAGAGGGAGGAAGATGGTACATTCTTATCTTGTGATTTTCTGTTCCTTTTTTGTGAGTCAACCAATTTTTTTCTTTGCTTATTCATACAGTTGGGCAAATAAGTAAAATTTCCAGTGAATTTGGATTTTTGGTAAATATAGAATGAGCTAGTTCTTTTTTGTTTCATGCACACGGAATTTCAGCATTGAGAAGTTCTGCATGCTGTTTTGAATATGACACACCCGAAACATTTAGATCCTTACCTTAGCTGAAGATTATTGCACCTTTCTTCTGTTATATCTGAATATTACAAACATGGTAAGTTGTTTCCTGTGAAACAGATTACTGCTGCAAATGTTTATTTCTTACATGTGCTCATATCCCATTTCCATTGTCTAAAATTTCCAGATATTTCTGCACCACGTGCTTCTGTTGATCCTGCTCAATCATTACATGGTAGCAATCTTTCACCACCCACAGTACTACAGTTTGGGAAGACAAGGAAACTATCTGCGGAGCGAGCTGATCCCAGAAAGTAGCCCTTCTGTTTACATTGCCGACATCACATTATGCATTGTAAGATTGAAAATCTTAAGTTAAACTAACTGTTTTATTTTGTATACTATCTGGCAGCCGGCAACTCCTGCAGAAACGTCAGTTTTTCCATTCTCACAGGGCACAGGTGTGTGGAAAATAAAACCCCTCTCATTGTATTGTTCTATGTTTTTTAAACTTTAGTGTTCTATTTCTGTTGCCTGTTTGCATAGTTGATAGTTCCATAATTCTTGTATAGCCTTAGGATTTTGTATCCACATTTTGTTTTCTGGGTGCCTGGTCTTTAGTTATTTTGTACGGGGGAATAATCAGTTCAACCTCTAACTTAGCATTTGGATTTGATGCTGATTTATAGTCGAGGTCTAAAATATTAGGTTCTTTCTCCTCAGAGGTTGGCGTACAGTAGTATTCTTCTCAGTTCATTATTAGCTTCTCTTGAAATGAAATATGGTGATCTGGAAGAGCTTGTGTGTTTATTTTATGCAAATACCAGACTGCCAGTCTTGCTAGCGTGATGTCTGGTTTAAGTGTCAGACTATATGGTTGCACTTGGCTGTACGCCAGTCTTCGTTGTCTTGCTTTTAATGCAGATGCTCATCGTTTGGTTATTGCACCCCTAATTATGTTTTGTTTATTGGATTTTAAGTATTATATACGATTTAGTTGTTATTTTGACTCTGGACTTTGGATTATCTACAGTTTATTTCTACATTTGAAATCTAGCTTGATTGCATTTTACTACGTTTCTTGTAGCCAATGGCACTGGAACAAGTTTTCTCGGATCGTGATAGTGAAGATGAAGTTGATGACGACATCGCCGATTTTGAAGACAGACGGGTTAGATACAATCATATTTTTTCATCCTCTTTGTTCAGAAACATAAAAATTATATTCATGCTGTTCCCTACACGTGAGCTCAAGTCAGTCTATGTCTAAAAATTTACTTCTACTATTCCCCGTTTTAAGTTATTACCTTTCTGTGTTGCAGATGCTTGATGATTTTGTTGACGTCACAGATGATGAGAAACTTATTATGCATATGTGGAATTCATTTGTTCGGAAACAAAGGTCAGGACTATTTTTGCGTTCTTCCTATGCGGTACAAATTTTGGTTTAGTGGTACCCATGGAACCCTTCGTGTCCGTTTCTCGAACTGAATTGCTAAATTTCAGGGTGCTAGCTGATGGTCATATTCCTTGGGCCTGTGAGGCATTCTCCCGGCTTCATGGAAAACATCTTGTACAGAATCCTCCTTTACTATGGTGAGTTTTTGAGCTATAGTTCTATCGATCAACTAGTATCTGCTTGTGGTCATCTGCAACGCCATTTGACTTGCAATTTCTCGCTGGATGAACAGGAGCTGGCGTTTCCTTATGATTAAATTCTGGAACCACAGTCTATTAGATGCCCGCGCCATGAACGTCTGCGGCGCAATTCTTCAAGGCTACCAAAATGAGAGCTAAGACCCCAAGAAAATATGAGTCCATCATAGTGCGCTAATTATAATTTAAATCAAGTGGGTGTTTGGAGGAGGCCTTAGGAGCAGTGAGAGCTGCACCTGAGGCCATGGAGGACTATTCTCAATTCTATTTATCGTTCGGTCGTGTTGAAGCTGCAGTGATCCGGATGACATGTATTTACATGGACTGTTGTTCGTTGTGTTCTGTTCCATGGATAAGTGCCTTTAGTGTCGCAGAACTTGTCGTGTGGTCTGCAAACTTGAATCAGTGTTGTCTAGTTCTCATCCTTGCTGGAATGTTATCTGAAAGAAAAAGTACAGCAGTGTTATCTAGTCAATCTATATATTTTTCTTAACAGCTGCATGCATGTGATTTCATTAAGAAGAAAATACAACGCCAAATCAGGCACGACCCATACGTCGACACATAGGCACGACCCATCAAGAGAACCAAAACGACCATGACCGAAGCAACATCAACCCATGAGTACCCGTTGGATCAAGATACAACAGATGCCATTTATTTGCATTGATGGTTTAACTTCTCTAACGGACTGTCTAGCCCGCCATTTCACCTCGCTGTGGTCGCTGATGTTGCAAATAGCTTTTGACACCGGCCATGACCAAGCCAAGCCGGTAAATTTTAACATGGTTCCTCTTATTTTTTCTTTTTACATAAGAGGTAAGAGTATATAATAGATCCCAGACATTGATTTCATTATGTAGTGGGTCTAAGTAACTTTTATCTTCTTACTTTTCATTATGTCCGAGCAGACAGCTCGGACAGTGCCTGGACATGTGTGAGAGGAAAACACAGTGCCTGGACATGTGTGAGAGGAAAACAACATCTGAGCCTCTCAAATCCTCCTCATTTGTCCGGACTCCTACAAACCCGTGGATAAGATATGAGGATATTTAAACATGACTGCGTGCACCAACAAACGAAGGTTCGAAGTGTAAACATCCGGACAATCTAGAGGGGGGGGGGTCAAAATTAGGCTAGTCCGATTGAAGATGCACAGGAACAAGGCACACATCATGGGTTATAAGTTGAACAATTTGCAGTTAAGGGCATTACTCGTTTAATAGAATAATAATGCCGGACAAAACCTTCATTGTTACAACTGCACGCAGAATCACGTAGCAATATGCTAGAAATTAACATATTCTTCATCCGTTTCTAAATATAACTGTTTTTAGTGATTCTAATATGGACTTCACATGGAGCAAAATGAACGAATCTATACTTTAAAATACGTCTATATACATTCGTATGTAGTCTATATTGAAAACTCTAAAATGACTTCTATCTAGAAAGGAATATATATGAAGTTTTTTTTTGAGAGAAAAAATATATATGAAGTTAAAGACGAGACACGACAATGATTAATCATGGACAAGTTGCCCTTAGCTTTGGCAGTGTTGCTATAGTTGTTGCAAGTATCAGCCTCAAGTAGACGACGACACATAGCTACCCGCGGCAGAAAAAGAGAGGGAGACTAGACGACATAGCTATATATGAGCTAGTATCTTACAGTATTGCATTGCTTGCATCGCATGCAAACGTACGCCTCCACTGCCGACAATCGACGAAGCTTCCTCCTAGCCACTGTGGGTCTCTTGGCCGCACTAGCGAGCCACACCGGCGACGCCCGACAAGTAACCTAACCATGCCATCACCCATCCATCCATCCACCCATGCATAACCAACCCCGGCCAGAGAGCGAGACAAGGAGGAAGTCTCAGTCCCACCTTAAACAAATTATATTGTTGCTTAGCTAGCACTAGTGGCGTGGAAATATATATATATATATATAT
>CBMN011744227.1:0-12510 GCA_000582825.1 Hordeum pubiflorum | reverse complement strand
GGTGTGGCTATCTCATATATATAAGGGGTATACAGAGTACAGGGGTATATACGGAAGCTTATACAAATACATAGTCTAACAAAACACAGATGTGATGTATTTTAAGCCACCGCTTTTACATCATCTGCTACGCAGTAAAAAAAACTTTGGTGCCCAAACACCTTTTTTCTCATGCCTAAAAGCTACTTTGGGTGCTCTATTTTATACTCCCTCTCTGTATATAAGGCCACTTCATATTTTCCTGTCTAACTTTGTCCATTAATTTTATAAACAAAAGTGAGTTATATGCCAAAAAAAAGTATGTTTTTGAATGCATCTTTCACAGAACGTTTCGATGATATTTTTTGATGACCAAAGTCATAACTAAATGAAAAAAAAAAATCTGACACAAAAAACAAAGTGGCCTTGCATACAGAAATGAAAGAAGTATCATCTGTTGGAGACGCTCTTATAATGCGCACATGAACACCCTTAAAACTTGTCCCAACCACCTTGACAGCTCCGTGATTTGTCGACATGGCTGTAAGACAACGTGCAGATCTGGCCTTGCGTATATGTGCTCCAGATTGTTTCATTGCAATAAAGTGATGTCCATGCACGACCAACCTATGTTACCTTTCTTGTGTATGCATATAGCACCTAATGAAAAATCAGTTATTTCTCCTCCCCGGAAAAGTCCACAACAACACATGTGCAAACTTTGCGTGCATTGCTTCTTCTCCGTTCTGAAGCATCGCTCCCCTGCATGCCGCCATTCCCATTTGTTCCTCGGAGTCATGACTTGTTCCAAACTTCCAAACCCAATTTTGTCCTTAACAATATAGTATCTGCCTACTGTTCTTTTTTTTCACACATGGGCTTCTTGCCGCAGCTGCTGCCTCGCCGGGGCCGAATGGCTGTGTTGGCTACCTTTTTTTTGAGTTCGTCTGTGTGTTGGCTACTACTGCGTTACCCTTACCGGCCGGGCCACGCGCCTGGCCTCCGCGGAAATTTCCTATTTTTCACCCACGTACAAATGGCGCACCCCATCCCTGTTGGACGGCCCAGTTCGGGCTATTTTGTCAATCCTTCGTTACAACTGGGTTTGAGCTTTTGTTTTTACTCGGATTTGTTTATCTGATGGCTTTTCCTTTTTTCCGCTTTTTTTCTTTTTCTGTTTTATATTCCTATTTTGGTTTTCTGTTTATAGGTTTTCATTCAGCGTTTGTTGGTCTTCTGTTTGTTATGTCTGTTTTTCTTCCAATTTTTGGTTTTCATTTTTTTAAATGCCTGAACTTCTTTAAAAACTCATAAGCATTTTTAAAATGAGCGAATATTTTTCAGAATTTGTGAAAAATTTCTTAATTCAAAAGGATTTTTATTATTTGGATATTTTTATAATATGTTAATATTTTTATATTTTACGAATATTTATTTAATTTTATTAATATTTAAAAAATACATCCATGTTTTTTAATCCGTGAACATTATTTTGATTCATGAACTTTTCAAATGTGTCAAAAATTGGTAATCGGTTTTTCCTTGAGCTAGGAGCCAACAATTTTTCTGTTGACTTTTACTTAGAGCACTAAGCATAAAAATCAACGCTAAAAATAGAGCGAGTGGAGACACAAGAGGAGCAACCAAGGGCTACCTGGGACGGCCCAACGGCGTGTTATAGCTCATATCCTTCATTATAAGAGAAGAATAGGAGCCCCCTCTCACCTCCTCACCCCGCCCCTCGCGTTTTCAAATGACTTGGACACCTTTCCATCAACGTGGTTGCCACACAAGGTTGGCCTTTTCCACGGTGGTAGCGGAAGTCGGGGCGACAAGTCCATGTGATGATGAAAGCCACGGTGGCAAGCATGAAAGGCGATACAACGATTGATCTATGAGAAGGGGCCATGATTTCCGTGGCTTGGGTGGCGATTTTGTGCCACATGTGTGGTGAGGTTACCTTGTCTACGCGACCTTTCATGGTCGGTTTGGATTGTATGTCGGGGCGAGGACAATGTATTCTAGTGAGGTGGCCGTGAACTACGAATAGTTATTTTTTGTAGCAGGGCCTGCAAACGGTCATGTCATGTGGGGATGTAACTTGCAACACATGTCGTGGATGTCGGGGTCAGAACTTTGGAGGGTGGTAATGGTAGTCTGTTCATGCGCTTTGGAGTGGTTGAATGTCGGGATGGTTGCCTCGAATATGTATGTTTGGTCGTTGTGATAGGTCTTGATCGTGTTGGTGTTTGGAGCCTCGAGCTTCTTTGTGGTTTACTGGCTTCTTCGCTACTGCGGGAGCAGCTTGATCTACTTCTCCCATAGTAGATTTGGTCTTGTATCGATGGTGGAGACAACTAGTTGGAATGCCTTGACGTTATTCGAAGTCGATGGGTTGTTGTTGTTTAGGTGATATGCTTTCCTCTTCACGTTATTGACGTACAAGAAAAAGGATGCAATACCGAGTATCATACAGGTGTGAATCTAGTAGCGAGTGCGCCATGGAGATAAAGAGCACCTCTATGTAAGGGCTCAGAATAGCACTTTCAGCTTGTTGTAAGTTAACCCGCAACAAATAAATCTTGTTGTAAGTTTCTTAAAAAACTGTAAAACCACGCCAGCAAAAAAACGCTCGTCGTTTCCTTTTTTTAGTGCTTCACTCGTAAAATAAACCTTTCTTGTTTTCAGGTTTGCATCCTCGTTTCCATTGATGCGCTGCTTGCCGCATACCGTAGTTTGATTTCTTATTGGGTCAAAAGGTTCTCGAGCTCAAACTTAACCATTGTAAATGATGTGCATATGATACTTTCTTACATTATACTTGACGGGTGTGTTTGGTTCGAGAACGAAGTGAAACAGAATGTCATGGTTCTGTTCCTATGTAATGGGCCGATTTCGTTCCTATGTTTGGTTGGAGCCGAATGACGGAATGGGTCGGTTCCATTTATGTGTTTGGTTGAAGGGGTGGAATTTGAAAATCAGGAATCAGCTCACCCCTTGCATATCAATGGTGTGATCACTATCATATGCATATGATGTACAAAGCTCTTTGTAATTTCCAAAAATCATGAAAAACACTCATGATGAACAACCATCTACACACAATTGGACAGGAAGGTGCGCTACTAAAAATAATAAATTTGCAGTTTCCTGATTCATGTCTTGATTTGGGGGAGGGAGCAAACAACTAGGCATGTTGCTTGCAATTGCTGCTGTCATGCTACTTGCCGAGAATCAGTCGGTTTCGTTTCATTTTTCAACCAAACACGAGAACCACTCCTAGGTACAGATCCGACCAGTTATGTTCCACTGCATTCTTCAATCCAAACACACCCGTACGACACTAACATGGACCATTCAGATTCAAAACAGGAAGGAAATCAACAACTCATGCCTTCTGTCCCAATTTGCATTGTACATGTAGCATCATTCGGCACACAATAAGCATCAAATAGGGCTCTGGCGCCTCTCTCTCTCTCAAAAAAAGGCTCTGGTGTAATAATGCTAAACAAGCTCGTGCTATCGCCCTGTGACCAGTAAGTACTCTGTACAGCTCGAAAGTGCCCCATCAACACAAAAGTAGCACAGTTTTTTTTTTTAAGTAGCACTACTCCATAATCAATCTAGTTGGTAGATTTGAACCAAATTAGGTGACCGGTTCATACCATAATCGATCTCTACATCACGGTCGTCCTAATATGTGTTTAAAGGAAAAAGTGTGGACAAAGGTTGAGAACAATTGGTGGTCAAACAGATAATGTTGATCATTAACGGATCGTATACACGCATTGACCGTAAAGGTCGTCACAGTTGAACGATCAAACCATCAAGGACCAGCATCGGTTGTATGACCAGCAAATGAAAAAGGTCGAGATCGAATACTCACCAAACGTTCACCAACCCAACAAAGACTTTTGTTCTTAGCAAGGTCAAAGTTATGTTACCGACCAAGCATAAGCTTACTATTTTTTTTCATTTTTAAATTCCTTAGAAAGTCGCGTGCCTGCGGCGGAAAAAACGTTGCCAGTAGCCATGCTACACATGCCGACGGCTGTGTCGGCTGCATGAATCCAAGGCTTGAGAAGAAGAATGCACCATGTCAATGTCGGCACCGGTGGCAGGAACGGACGATGGTCCACGTCCAACTCGTCGAGCAGACGGGACCCGGCGGACAGAGCTATGAAACGGAGGAGATCATCATGTGGCCGGCCCATGTGGTGTTTCTATCTTCTGCTGGTTGTTACTTGGACCTTCATGTGCCTGTCTTGCCCCTGTCACGCGCAATTATGAACGGGGTCGATCCTTCTTGATTCTTTGTGTGCTAGGAAGCACGCCGTTGCAACTTTTCTCTGCCTCCATGATTCATGTTTCTACACGTTTGGGCTACGAAAAAGGAAGATGTCCAGCAAAAAGACTTGTCATCGCCGGGATCAATGTCTTGTGCCAACCGGTGCATGTTCCGGTCACCGGACCGACCCAAAAGAACTACGCCAGGCACATGAATTTTATGAATTTCATAAGAACGGGCTGTGTGCAAGGCAGAGAAATTTTAACTATTTTTTGCCTAAGTAAATAAAGTTCGTACGAAGAGATTTACTTCTGGTGAGTCACAAATTTCGCCATAGCTTCGGCACGGCCTCACGAGCCAGAACAGAGCACGCACCGGCAGCATGAACACACATGCGGCCATGCCCAAATGTTTGCCGCCCAATTGATTGTTTATGGTTGCAACTCCACACATGCAACACAGCAACAGTGCCAACACCTCACACTCACATGCAAGCAACCAACACCCAGCGTCTCCAGAGAGAAAGGGGAAAAAAGATCATGCACCAGATCAAGGAAGAACATCACAGATCTCAACAGCTGCTGCTCACGGATCTGAATCCAGAAACTAAGCAAAAAAAGAGGAACTAACCTGACACGTATAGACTACGTACTACGCAGTAACGCAGAGCAGAGTACAATACAAACCAACCAATATCAGTAGTATATCATCATCATCACTCCGGTATAAACACAGCTCGCATGACATCCACCATGGCCCGATCAAACATTACACCGCCGGCCGTTGCTTCCTCTTCGGCTTGGCGCGGCCTCGGCGCGCCGCGGGGCCAGAGCCGGAGCCGGAGCCCCTGAAGATGGCGCAGAGGATGCAGCCGGACACCCTCGGCGACGGCGGGTCTACGTCCGGGGTCACCTCCTTGGTCCGGAACACCTGGGGATCATGCTGCTCGTCCTTCTTCTTCAGGCCTTGCTCCTTCTTTTGCTGCTGCTTCTTGTCGTCGCCGCCGCCGCGGCGCAGCATCATCCCGACCCCGCCGGTGCTCCGGGAGCGCCGCATCTCCGGCTGGGCCTCATCGGTGCCGCCCTCGCCGGCTGCCTTCGCCTCGGCGCCCTCGGTCAGGAACCGCTCGTCCCACACCAGGCCCGACGAGCCGGACCTTCTGAAAGTGGAGGACGATCTCTGCAGCCCTTCCATCTGTACCTATCCGCCTCCCCTCTCCGCACAACGGACAAGCTTTACTTATCTGCAAGCTATGGAGAAGAGAACGCAAGGGGCAGGCAAGGATGTGTCTCTTGAAAGGGGTTGGTGCTTTGCCTTTGCCTTCTCTTGTGCGTGTGTATATATGTGAACCGAAAGGGACGGCCATTAACGTGCAGACAGGAGAGCAGTCAACAGCCGGTGCCACTGAAAGCTGCCAGGGCCTGTCTCCTCCAATAACCTGTTAACAAACTTGTGCAGGGATTAGTCTACGTTCGGTTAAAACAGTAGAGGAGCTGTCAGATTAAACTACTGTTCTGACCCACATGCCCCGGTAATACTTCTCCATCACAGGCATGTGGAGGAAAGAGAGTCCAACTGTGCGCATGAGCATCCCCCAACCCACTACAGGGCCAGGACAATTCACAGAGAGCGACCTGCACAAATGCATGCACTAGTTGGAATTGATGTGAAGTGCCCGTGATGTGTCAACACAACAGGATCCGGGAAAAAAAATGCAAGGTGTATGTAGGATATGCGTCGGCATAAAGAAGATAAACATAGGTGAGAAAATTGTGCAGCAGGAATCTTACCTTTCATATGAACAATCGCCACCAGAGTTCGGTTAATGGATGAACGGTACGTCTGAATAAGGAGTGCAGAGGGCCCAAGAGAAATCAAGCAAAGGCAAATGGCAATTGTATTTCGGCTCCGGTCAGCATCAGCGAACAACCAATCAACATTACACGGGGTAGAGTGGAAGGTGGCCGGAAGATTGTCAATAAAGAGATGTATACAATCCACTAGCTAGAGGATATAGAATCACTGGCTATATCATCTAAGAAAATGATACAGAGTGCCAACATTTTTCTTCCAGTCTCTTCCTACCCCTATATCCGCTCATGTCGTTCTCCCTGGTAGCATTTCTCTATCACACACACTCTAGACTCTCCTTCCTTTCCATCCTCATTATCCCCAGTTGTTACCTCCCCATTCTCTTTCTTTCCACATGATTTCCTTCTGATGAGTGATAGGCTACTTGATTTCTCCAGCTGCCCCAACGCTAATAAATACGTGGCGTGCCCTCGCTGATACGAGCACATCTGCTATGAATGGTGTGTGTGCTCGTTCATACCAAGCACGCCCTGCTATGAATGGTGAAAACTCCAGAACATAACTCATCAGAGCTGTAACTTGCAAGGATTAATAACACCGATAGTTATGGGTGTGTGAAGCTAGATTTGAAGTCCTGGAGTTTTCTGTTAAAGGTGTAAAAAATATACTCCTAATTCTAAAGAAGTGTCAAGAGGTGTTGTCAGTAGATACACCTAATTATCCTTAGCACCGACAATTACTGCCTACCATCTGAGCGTATGATGACCCCATGACCAGTGGAGAGTGAAGACAGCTGAGCTGACTCATCAGTCCAAAGCTCAAAATGCATGTACTTGATCACAGTAGGTGCAAAGATGCATGTACTCGATCTACTTAATAGTTTGTAAAAAATTAGCCTAACAAGATTGCAAAGATTCAGCTCAGATGTGAAAATCAAATACTTGAAGCTGCTGAGGCACAGGTGTGCTACGCTGCCACGGCCTTCTTCAAACATGTGATATTTAGTGTCAGACAACTTTATACCAAAGCACTATACCAGAGCACCTAATACTCTAATACTGTTGAAAGTCTTGCATCAAGTGGGTATAACCAGAAAAATTACTGGCCAATGTCCCACGTAAACCGGACTAGCACATCTGCACATGGGTCATGTGAAATGCCATGCTTCCACAACTGGAAATTCATCTAACAAGGAAGTGAAAGGATCCATGGTCCTTAGTCCTTACCATAAGTCAAATTGGTGTCTGGTCAACTGAACATGAACCAACTGCCACTGAAATGAATAGACAAAATGGTGGTCCATAGTGAAGCCAATAAAAATGGGATGATGACACTTGGGAGTTATACCTGTCACATTGGCCGATCTCAGAGCAAGAAACATAAAAGATACGGCATGTTGGCCTTATGAAACTGGTTGCATTTCACAGTTTGAATTTACATTTCCTACGTAGTTCAGACTCAAAAGAGAACACTAACACAAGCTTATCTGATGTTATCAACTAGCCATCGTCTCAGATAGTGATCTTGTGTATGCAGCATGACGGTCTGGTACACCATCTTGCTCCCTTCTATCCTCAAACCACTTAATAATTGTCTTTCGTGGAAGGCTTGTAACTTGAACTATGCTACTGATCATAGTATTCTGTTATAAATGCAACACCAAAGTAAGTAATGATACATTATAAACACCAAGCTTGGAGTTTGACCAATAGAAAATATAGAGTGAATGTGATCTTCATGTAAACAATACTTACAGTGGGGCGTTTGGATTTGAAGTAAACTTTTTCTAGTGTTTCCAGTTGCGCCTTTTTCAGCCTTTTCTGCGCAGACCATTCTGTGCTCATGACGTGAACTGGAAGGTCCATCTGTGGGTTGGTTTCTGTGGCTTCAATCTCATCAACTTCAACCTCATCAGCTACTGGAGAGGGCTCTATTTCTTTAGTTTCAGGTTTAGAAGGGGCTTCATCAGGCAAAGAATCAGACACAAGTAGAAGTTCTGGAGGCGGATTGCGGAGTAATTCAATGACCAAACCCCTATCCAGGCCAAGCTCCCCTGCAAGATTCTTTATCTGCAAGTAAATCAATTCAAGGCAAAAAGGGGGGAAATCAGTTTTGAAATTACATATTTATGTCAAGGAGCCCTTTCAAAGAGAAATGGTGCTGATTTAAACAATAAAATTGGAAAAAAAAAAAACTCGAGCTGATATTTACTGCTTACACTAGTTTTACGCCGACCAATGTTCAGTGCACGAGCCAATCTCCGGAGCTGCCAGCTTTTGAGCTCTGGCTTTTCGACTGGATCTGCTACCCCATCATTACCAACAACTTCGGAGACTGGCGCCAAATCCACTGCAGATTCATCAGCAACATCGATATCTCCCATGGCTTCTGCCAATACCTGTTCAAATCTGGCCATATCTTCCTCTGATATTTCATCACCATCATCATCCTCGACAGATAAATCGTCGTTCTTCAGATCTTCTTCCAGCTGCTTGAAAAGTGCTTCCAACCCACCCTCGTCGTCACCATCCTCGTCACCGACATCGATGTCATCCTCTGCTACCATCACCTCGTTCTTAATTTTATTCTGGAACACAGAAGATTTTGATAACAGACATTTCAGTCACAGTTTATGGCCAAATAATATTAAAAAAAAACTATAGGCCTCCTTTGGTTTGGAGGAATTTCATAGCAATTCTATAGGATAGGATTCTTATAGGAATTTTTCCTTTAGAGCCATTTGGTTCATAGGAATGGATTCCTATTCCTACATAGGATTGGTTCCTATCCTCCAAATTTCCTACAAGTTTCCTATTCCTATGATAATCCTATCCTATGCCCAACTCATAATTGGTAAATTTGCGGGTTCAATTCCTGCTGGATGCGAAACCTAGAAATCGATCACTGATCCAATTTCCCACATGGTATGTACAACAAATGCCATGGCAATTATTGTCATTCAAATCCCAGAACGCTGGGGTTATATACAGTTCATCAATCATCACAAGGATAGCGGATAACCACACGGCTCGGATTTTACATAAACAAGGTCGCATCAATTTCCGACAGGTGTATCGCCACCTAAATTGCTCTCAAGTGCTCCGTACCTAACTATTTCGAACCTAATCTTGCCTACCACGTAACTACGCACAAGTATACACCAGCCGCCAAAACGGTGGGGAGAGGGAGCTGCTTGTGAGGTGAAGTACCTTGTACTTGGAAGGCCGGCGAAGGGCGCAGGCGACGCCACGGACAGAACGGTGGAGGCGCGGGCGGGTCCGGAGATACGAGGCGTGGTCTGGAGGGCCCAGGACGCGAGCCCTTGGAGCGGCGGCCATGGCCGCGGCGAGCGGCACCACCGTCGTCGCCATTTCCAGGAGCTCGTTCCGGATATTTCGCCGTCTTCTAACCCTCTCCGTGGGTTTATTGTCTGATGAATCCAAATAAGGCCTTGCTTTTTTTTTTTTTGAGACATAAATAAGGCCTTGCTGAAGTGCGATGATGAGTAGGCTGAGCTGGATTATCGTATTCTTTTATGGGCCATAGCCCATATAGCATTTCGACCCTCGGGCTATTGTAACTAGTTGTGTCATGGCCCATATTTCCTGAATAGTTGACGAGCACTTCTTCAAGAGCCTTTCAATGATCACTTGAAGTGTGTTAGCGTCACTTGATGTGCTCTCTCCCGCCACCACGTGACGTGCTCTCTGCCGTCGCCACGTGTCGCGGTCTGGGCGTTTTCTTCGAAAAAAAATATTTTCCGCAAGCATTTTCGGCTTTTTAGGTGGTTTTTTTTTGGGGGGGTCGGCTTTTTTGTTTTCCACCGGTCTTTCTTAGCTTTTGGACGAAAAAAAAATTCAAAATAAAATTCTTCTGCGAGAGGCACCGTTTTGCTTCCATGAGAGACATGACCATGCCTCTCGGAAACGGGAAAAACATGTTTTCTTCTTTTTTTTCCTTTCGCGAGAGGCATGGTTTTGCTTTCGCGAGGAATGAAAAAAAATGCATTCTTTTTCATTCTGCGAGAGGCACAGTTTTGCTTCCGTGAGAGGCACGATTCTACTTCCATGAAAGGCACAGATTTGCTTACGCGGTCGTGCCTCTCAAAAACAAACAAAAAGTGTTTTCTTTTTATTTCCCTCCGCGAGAGGCACGGTTTTGCTTTCGTGAGAGGCATGGATTTGCTTTCGCGAGAGGCACAGACGTGTCTCTTGGAAACGAAAAAAATGTGTTTTCTTTTTTTTCCTTCCGCGAGAGGCACGGGTTTATTTCTCGTGGAGGCGCGGATTTGCTTCAGCGAAAGGCACAGTCGTGCCTCTTTTTGAAAGAGAAAAAAATGCTCCCGCTTCAGTTTTTTTGTCCGGTTTTTTTCATGAAAAAAGTTTCGTCAAAACATATCAACATGGGATCTAGTTCTGAAAATCTCAACGTGATGAATCCAATGGTGAAAACGGTTCGAGATTTCGATGCACGGTTTAAGAGATAAAATGTATTGAATAAACGGATCTACGAAAAAAGGGAAAACTCTCAGGTTGCGACAAGTGGCGCACATGAGGTGGGAGTGATCTTTGGAAGAAGTACTCCTTAATTAGTGATTTCGCATATTCCATTATTGGTTGTACTATATGGTTCATTATGTTTGGGCGCTCATGGATGCACACGGGGATGCAGTATGTTTAGATTGCTTTGGACTACAAACAAGTCGTATCTCTCATCCAGCGGGGCTTAGGAGGCAAAGAGAAACCTCTAAAGTTCCTTGTGTTTTTTGTTACGAATCTAGAGCTTCAAATTTTGGAGCACATAAGTTAGCTAGGTATGATGTCATCCTACCCAGGGGCGTAGCCAGGCCCAAGGGCAATGGCCTGTGGCGTGGAAGGTGATTCCTTCGTGGAGTGTAGCTACAGTAACGTATTGTAGTTATAGTGGTTGTTGTGTGGCCCATGGCGTATGTGGATGCTGGCTGACCCTACCTTGGTTGGGTTATCCACATGATGAGGATGTTATTCCTGTAAACATTATCACCAAACAATAAAAGCCTAGCTATCTTTGCTTAAAAAACATGTGTATGGGCATATGTGTATGATCTCAAAAGAAATCTGTATGAGTAGACGCCGGATACCAATGAGTGGCTATTTCATATGATGGAGACTACTTCGCAGGAGGATTTTATCAAGATACTTCTGATGTTATCGACGATATGGAGATCTCATCGGCAGACAATTTATGAAGTGATTTTTTAGTCTAGTGACCATGCATCTATGATTTTGTTATAAGACTAATCTCGAACCTAGAGATCACTAGAATGAAGCATCATCAAATCGAGCCTTCGGTGCCGGTTGCAGCACCAAGGTGGATCCCCCCTATGGCTGGTCAAAGTTAAATGTGGACGGTGGAGTCAACAAAACAAGGCCCAAGGGGGCATCTGTCGTTGTTTGTAGGGATTCGATGGGCAAGTAATTTGGTTCTTTGACATGAGTCTTTGAAAATGCCACCGACCCAACAACTCTTGAGTGCATGGCATGTTGTGAAGCTTTAGCCCTCACAGATGACCTTATCCTACGAAAAATTATTATTGCATGTGATGCCTCAACAGTGGTGAAGAACGTCAATGAAGGGAGCGGCTGTGTTTACAGCTCAATTCTCGCTAAGATCAGGGAGCGGGCTCCATCATCTGCAAAGTACGTTTCCTTGATGAGGGTAGAGTGTTGAACTATGAGGCACATAATTTTGTAAAGAACATTTTGTCACTTGATCATGGCCACTATCTCTCGCTGGGCCAATGGATTCTTCAATTGTACCCCTTATTATTGAGCAACAAAGCAATCGTGTGAGTCTAAAAAAAGCTAGTTGTGTCATGTGTGGATCCACCCTTGTCTGCATTGCCTGAAATGGAACATCGCCGGTCATCGCCCTCCCTCTGCTAAACGTGGTGCGATGGCCAATGGTGCTGCCATGGAAGTACTACATAGTGCATGACCTGCCCATGCTTCCGTTTGTCATCATGGAGGCTAAGAAAGCACCACGAGGAGGAGGAGAAAGATGCAATCCGATGGTGTATCTTATGCGACTTTTAAAACCTAGGAGGTTAGTCTACCCCGTGTCGTTTTAGTTGTTTTTATCGTTTGTGGTTTCTCCGTCAGATGATTGGAGAAAATTCAAGATGCGAAAGTTGGAGAATGTTGGCTTGCTTTTGGTGCGACAAATTTGATCTCTTCTTTTTGTTTGTCCTTTGATATTGTTTGATCATTCCAACATTAAGGATTGATAGTGAATGATCACAAGCTTGCTGTGTTTTGGGGTGGTTCCTCTGCTGATGTTTTTTTAACAATTATGCTTCATCTCATTGCTAGCCAGGAGTAGCTACTCAGTCTTCAATCCTATATTGCAAACATGTTTGCAGGCAGTGATGGAGCCAGAAAAATCAAATGAAG